>JAULBS010106461.1:0-15503 GCA_032355785.1 Symmetromphalus regularis | reverse complement strand
ATATTATTTTGTACCTGTGATTTTTGCTGTACGGTAAATTCCAGTATATTATTTTGTACCTGTGATTTTTGCTGTACGGTAAATTCCAGTATATTATTTTGTACCTGTGATTTTTGCTGTACAGTAAATTCCAGATCCTCTACAGTCTTCTTAAGGGAAATAATTTCATTCTCATCTGAAACAATTAGAAATAGTGCACATACTTTACAAGTATCATTAACTGTCTTGTTAGTGCTTAGTTTACCTTGGAATAAATTAGCTGAGGATACAAAAACCTAGTAAGATGGCTGTTAAGCAGAACAGTATTTAAAAATGCAGTAAAATTGCTATATCACTAATCTAATGTAACTCTTATCGAAATGCAGCAAGGGAAAGGCATTTTCCGATACTGAGATTAAAAATTCCTTGCCCCGATTGAGATTTGATCCCAGTACCTACCAGCCACAAGTCTAATAGCTTAACCACTGCACTATCGGGCCAGTAATATTAAGGTGTTAATCCCACAGAAAGGATAGCATATAATCCAGTTGTGAACCTCTGGTTGGTGTACTACCTACTCACAGAGTCTTGTGGAGAACTCACTCTGGGTTGGAACCGACACAGAGATTAAAAGTTCCTTGCCCCGATTGAGATTTGATCCCAGTACCTACCAGCCACTAGTTTAATAACTTAACCACTGCACCATCGGGGTAGTAATATTAAGGTGTTAATCACTGTTGATTTATAGTGTGACATTTAAGCATGGGACTATTATGCATCTGTGTATTATAGCACATATAGCATTTCTAATAAATGTTCTTGAAAGTCTATGAACTGGAAGATTTTGTGGCCTCTAAAATATATTACATGAACAAAGCTGACTTACACTGTGATCTCGCTGCGTCAAGTTTGTTGTCCCACATCAGTGAATCTTCCTTCATCTGTGCCGCCAGCATGTCCCTCTCTTTAGTGACTCGGTCTAACTCGTCACAGATATGACTAGCGCTAAAAACAAAATCATACAGTTAGCAAACAAACACTCCTTTAATTATATCACAGGACATTATTAGTTATTAAGTGCCAAATGCTTAGTAGATCCAGTAAGTGTGCACGGGAGGAGGGCGGGGGAGTTAGGGGCTGAAACTCTTACTCCCAAGCTTGTTAATTTTTTTTATATACATTTTTTTTGTGGGCAGGTGTTTTTTTTAAATATATTTTCAACCCCTGCAATTAAGAAAATGTCCACAGCAAAATAAATGCTGTGGAGAAATAGTGTCCAGAGCATTTTCAATGGCAATTTTAAAGAATACTTTATTTTTAACAATAAGAAAAAAATACACCTTGAAAAAAAACATTTTTATCTGCGGCAAAAAAAGTGCTGTGTAGAATGAAAAACTCTGTGGCAATCTTCATGGCATTGCCGATTGCCATGGGTAATTTTGAGAGTTGCATTTTAGACTGCCCGCCCCTCCTCCCATCCTCCAAAGAAAAGAGCTTTATTAATTTGATTCACAGAATACAATAATATGACTTGATGTAGACAAATACTGGACTTGGTAGCTCAGTGGAAGAGCTGTCGTTATCACAGATGGTAGGTACTAGGATCAAATCTCAGTCGAGGCATGATAATTTTAATATCAGTATCGGCTCTAACACAGAATGAGTGCACCACAAAGGCTCAATGGGTAGGTGTAAGCCACTTATACCGACCAGTGGTCCACAACTGGTTTATCAAAGGCTGTAGTAGCCTGTGGGGTAGTAGCAGGTTTCCTTTAAAGACCATGAGTTACAGAATACCATGTCAGACACCTCTAACAGCCACTGAATAAACAATGTGCTGTGTGTGGTGTCGTTAAACAAACAATTGTTTCTTGATGTAGACAAACAAACCTTGTAAATGGTTGCGAGTCTGAAGTTTGAACATCTGGCTCGGCTTGCTGTTTCTCTGAGAACTGTAATCTCAAGTGAGCATCTCGTCGAGAAAATTGACCTACAGAAGATAACAAGTCACGTGGTTATCCATTTATCATAATCATACCAAACATGCAATTTATGGAAATTACTGATTTAAGAGGAAATATAATTATGACTACATGACACTAATTGTATTTTGTTTATTTTGTAACTATCACCAAATGTTTTTTTCTAAATGGCCCAAGTATGATTTAACACATGGTCTACCTGGAAAAGTAACTGACCGTATGTTTTTTTTTTTTTAATACACCATTAGAAACATACAATTTATTATCATAGCTATTGGATATCAAACATTTGGTAACTTATAATGCTGTTATGGGTAGATTTTGTGAATTTTAACTGACCAATGAGTGTAATACTTGATGTGTGCTGGTTTTCCCCATTTTAAATTTATCTCTGTACTAGCAGTAAGAAGACTGAGCCTCGGTGGTCCAGCAGTAGAACATTGGATTCTCAAGCTGATGACAGTGGTTCAAAACCTGTTGGAGGCTGGTTCAAACTTGACTGTGTCAAAATAAACAAATGTTTAACATCCAATAGCTGATGATTAATAAATCAATATTCTCTAGCGGATCATTAAACAAAAAAACCTTAAAAAAACTGCAGTAAAACGAAAATGATTTACCTTGAAGCATCTCTACCCTTCCACTGGCAAAGCTGATTCTTTGATTGTAGGTGTTCAGAGTGGCCAGTGCAGTTTGTAGGAGAGCGAATGTAGACTGGAACTTGTTCTGTATACTGAAAACATTAAGATAAGAAAACATACACAATAAAGAATGGTTTTCTGCAGGATAGCAAATTTAGACTGGAACTTGTTCTGTATACTGAAAACATTAAAGATAAGAAAACATACACAATAAAGAATGGTTGTCTGCAGGATAGCAAATTTAGACTGGAACTTGTTCTGTATACTGAAAACATTAAGCTGGAACTTCTATATAATGAAAACATTAAAGATAAGAAAACATACTCAGTAAAGAATGGAAGTTTAAGAAAGGATGGCTGTCTGCAGGAGAGCAAATGATGAGTTTCATCGCAAAATACAATATCTTCATTTTTGATGTTTTTGTGTGCGGAAATGTGATGTTTGTTAAGATATCTATGCAAACGGGTACCAACAGAATATCATAAAAACAGGCAATGTATTTATCGGTATTATCCGAGCACTAATATAATTTTTAAATACCTGTGTATGGATGACAGAAGCTGCTCTATGTGTGTTCTGTTTTCTGTTAGTTGATCATCGAGAGCAAGTGCGATCTGCTGGGCTTGTGTGATCTCCTCTTGTAACTTCTGAAAGTAGTAATAATATATACAGTGAATACTAAATGAGATATGCGATACCATTTATATTACATTTATTACCATTTATGCAAGCAAAAGCAGTCTCTTTCATTACATGGTGCTATTTCTAAATGGAAATGACAGGAAAGTGAGTGATGACTGATTCAAAATACACGAGTTGTAAAATATATGTTACCATGTGGGAATTCATTTATATTTTATTAATTAGCCACTCACCATCAAAGCATGTAATATTTGTCAGAAAATCTGTCAATTTAAACATTATTGCTCTTCTAATTTCAAAATGACATAATGGATAAGATGCATATAATATTATGTCATTCACTTATGATGCCATAATTATGTATACAAGCATGGTACTGATAAAAAAAGTTTTTCATGGAACGATTTCGTCCCTCAGCAGAATAACTTTTACATGACTATGTGCCATGCATAGACGATGACGACTGCACGTGATCAGCTACCATACTTCCTCTTCCTGTCCTTTGCAGCATTCAGGACAAAATTGCTAACTAGACTAGGTTTTGCACTTCATGTTAAACCCAATGAGAACGTTTGGAACTGGTGAAATTGCTATGTAGTAACCACGTATGCTAGCCTGTCCTGACAGCAAGGCTGATGTACTGACACCTCACACATTCAAGAATAGAGAACATAAAAAGTACGGATTAAAAAAATATATATATTATTATTTTATTTCTTTTGCTTTTTGGGAATTCTGCGATTTTGTGGAAAAGTACCATGCCTGGTACACAACCATTGTTGCATACAATATCTTTAAACAACCTCTTTGTTTTCACTGGTGGATAATAAAATATAATAAATACCAGTAACAGGATAGGAGTGTTTGTTTAATGACACCATATCATATTATTTTATGTTTCTTTTCAATTAGCACCAATTGTTTTTTAATGTATATTCCAACAAACAGTAAACACCACATTAAGCAGTTTATATATACCTGTTTTAAACCACTGGAAATGGAAATGAGCTGTAATATACCTTGTTATTATTGGTCTCCATCTGAAGTTCTGCAGTCTTCACAGACAAACCGTGTGATAAAACTTGAAGGTCATTTTCTGCAGATGACAGTTTTTCTTCAAGATCCGAAACCTGAATTTTTTTTAAATTAAAAACTCCAATAAAACAGTGTAATACATTAGTGAGCCATCTGAACATGATATGATATAGTAATTAAAGCAAACATTTTTAAATGAGTAATAATTTGGATTAACAGTGTGTTCCAATCATCTCTTATTTACCACTATTCAAAATTTGACAAATGGTGAACTTTCAAGTTGACAAGTTGAGGATATTCCAATCATATGACACAATCACCACTTTCACTCAAAATCATTAAACACTTTTTTAAATTGTAAATGTGCACCTACTCACACAAATGCACCTACTTTAAATGCTCACTATAAAAAACCAGTAGGAAGATAGAACATTAAATTTACTTCAGTATTACAAACACTCAGAAATGTTTAAAACTGTTTGCCATAATCTGAAGCCACCTTCAGGTCTGTAGTTTTTATTTCGGGTAAAGATTCCTTTCTCCAGTCCAGTATTTAAAGTAACGAAACTTGCAAGACCTTTTTTGAGCCACCCCACTTTGAAAATCTGCACTAACTCACTGATCTTAAGAGGACAATGGAACTTGAGACAGCTGCACTATTCCCAGTTCAAGGCTGGTGTTCACCACTCCCCAGATGACTGAAATGTTCCCAGAGAACAGCTGAACACAGAAAATATGCTATATTAGAAAAATCTTACTTTATAAGTCCAGTTTTGATCATTCTTCTTTCTTAAGATTTCAACCGACTGTAATTGTACCAACAAAGCAAACACCTTATCTCGCCACCTAAATAAAACATATAGTTAGCATCTGTGGTGTAACGAGCACATTGCAATGCTATAAATAAATGGACTGTAAAATAAAGATAATATATGAACAGGACTTTACATTGCATTAATTTGGGTACAACATGGTTATTTTCCAGCAATGACTACTAACTTAAGTTAACTGGTTTTATTTTGAAGTGCCACAAAGTAATTCGTTTCTTAGTGATTGTTTGGAATCAATACACAGGAACCAGTTATGTTGACAAACTGATTGGTAATGTTCGTAATTGTTCGACTAAAGCCGTACTCTAATCAATGTTTTTATTATAATTAAGTATACTGCTTAACATATGTTCAGGGTGTGTTTTGTTCAGATTTTTGGGGTTTTTTTTATCTTGTTTTTTTTCCATCTATTACTATTGTTTTTTGATAATAATAATTTGGATGGCTATATTTTGAGCATGACGTATACAGTTGCAAAATTGGTGAAATCTAAAGCCGTGATCATTAGCATGGCCAGTCTGTAACTAATTCCCTAAACATTTCAGTTGAAACATGACAATAGTTAATGTAAAATAGAGACTAGCCTGCACTCCTTGATTGACTTCCACTTATAGCCATAGTTGGATGGTCAGCGGTGCAAGTATAGTACAGTTTGATTTGATATTTCGTTCAAATTGGACTTATCCATTTCTGCTCTTTGAAAATCATCTTTAACGTATTATGTCACTATTGACATTGACCCCTTAAGTATAATATAACCCAGCTAAGAAAGAGATCTATTTTCAGCTATTATTAGAATAACTACTGAAGTTCTGATTACTGATGTAAATATAAATAAAGACAATCATGTTAAAACTCACCGGCTCACTAACAGAGATTCTTGTTTGTTTTTATCTAGATGACTTGCTTTAGCCTGTAACAAAATAAAACTTGTTACTATTACTGAATACAATCAGCTACACAGTGCACGTTGCATGGACGAGGAAAAACAGCATTACAGGGTTCCAGCAGGCTTCCAAGAATCAAATTTCAAAACTTTTCCATGACTTACCAAAACTTTAATGACCTTTTCACACTGCTATGAGCTTAAATTGAAATATGGGAAAAGTGAAACTTCTATATGCATAAAAAGACAGGTTTTAAACTCTTTGGGGAGGAAATAATCAAAGACTTTCAATGGTGAAAAACATGGTTTTCAGAGACATAATGCTTCACAAGAAGTGACTGCTCGCTCTCTGACAAGCATGATGAGCTGAAGCGGAAATTTCAAAACTTTTCCATGACTTTTCAGTTTTAACAGAAATTTCAAAACTTTTGAAGGGTCTTGAAAAGTTACTTTCAAATTTCAAAACTTTTCCAGGTTATTTAATGACCGTGGGATCTCTGGCATTTAGAGAAATTCCAAGACAATTTATAATTGTTTTAATACCATTTAAATATAGCTTTTTCTAAAAGAAACAATTTGAATATTGTAAATATATGAAAATACTACTACAGTTTGAAATCAATTATCTGTAAGCATTAGGTATGTAATAAAACATTAAGAAATGGTTAATTATTGAATATTTAAACTGGGATATTGCAGAACAAATATAAGGAGCTTTCTTAGACAGTAATAGATTAGAAAAACAATTTCTTTTGATTTTAACCAATCTGGGATCAAAGAACTGATATTACACTGTTTATTTTAGCCTAAGCAATTTGTTCCTAATTGACAATAATTCTAATATTAACGTTCAACTGCAAGACAAATTCTGTATTTCCACAAATAATGACAATATTAATTAATATCATACATGACAATCTCTAAATAATAAATTAGGCTTACGAAACTTATTATCTAACCTTTGATAATTCACTATCGTGGACCTGTAGTATTTTAGTTATAGATGACAGACGGACATTGAGTAGTTCAATATTCGACTCCAAGTTGTCTTTCTCTGCTGTGAGAATCTAAGAAAGAAAAGAAAAACACTCAATAACTGACAAAATACAGTAGTAAACATACACTACTAAAGCAAGGAATATAAAATAAATTGAGAATATTTACAAGATAAAATTTTTAAAATCTTTAAATAACTTTTAAACTGTTATAAACAAAGTCTTTGCTCCTAAGGGAGATAATACATAAAATTAAATATATTACATATCAATTATATATCTTCTGTGACTGTATCTAATAAACAACTCAGTGTGTAATATAACATTAACCATAACCTATTTTATTGAATTTATTTTTTGTTAGATGTATTTATATGTTAAGACTTGTTCAACACATAGAGTCAAATTTCATTAAAAGTTAAAATGTGATTATCAACCAAAATGAGAAACAAAATTAATTTTGTGACTCAGATTTGTCCTGGACAATATCTGTGAACAGCCACTCATTAAGAGGCTTGCACACTTAGTAATAATTAAATTAATAATACATGCTATGTGATAACTTCTAGAATGTATCATACCTTCAATCTATTCTGTAAGGTTTCATTTTCCTTCACCCATGCTTCTGCTGGTTTGTGTGTTTTCTCAGACTCTCCGATGTACAACTTCATTTGCGATATTTGTTTAACTTGATTTTCCATCGTGATACTGTTTGAGCTACAAACAAAAACAAACATTCACCTTAAATATTTTTTTTTTTTTTAATCAAGGTTTTACATGTAAATAAAGTTGATTTTAATAAGGAAAATCAGAATCAATAAAGATGTAACAACTAGTTCTTAAACATTAAATGACTATTAAAAGAAGACAGAAGTAACCGCCAACTTAACTTCTCTCCGAGTTTTCAAGTATTAACACCTAGCTTTCACAGAAAATTGTTAACCGACTCTGACAATCAACTAACTGGCCATTTATTTGAGTTTTTCTAGATATTTTGTCATCATGTGTGAAAATAGTGGTGAAGAGGAAAAAATGAAGGATGGCAAAACACAATAGGTGGCTGAATAGCTGGGCAGCAAAATGAGATATCAGATACCCTCTTAAAATGGGGTAGAAAGAAAAGTAAAGTTTGTTTTATTTTAAAATGTCTCTAGAGCACATTGATTTCTATCTTATCATCGGCTATTGGACGTCATTCATATGGTCATTTTGACATATTGATTTAGAGGAAACCTGCTGCCGGGTGTAGAAAGAAGACGGACAACTCTCTGAACTGACTAGTGCCTGGTATAGAAATTGTTTCAATGGTGGTGACTGTTACCGTAGTTCTGCTTCGAGCTCTCTAATGGATGACAATGCATCGTCTCGTACTGACTCTACTTCCACTTCAAGTTCCTGAATCCTCCTCTTGTACGATACTTTACACTCGGTCAACTGTGCCGTGACGTCATCCAACTGTGACGTGAGATTCTCAGACTCTTTCTGATGTTCATAGCTTAGTCTGTCCACCTGTCAAAGGATTTAGTGATGACCATTAAGTGCCACCGCAGCAATAAATTTGATGGGCTGTATTTTTCTATGCAAACAGGCACCATTCCACACACATATTTCTTTTATTTAACCAAAAAAATCACCAAAATAAACTATAAAATGTTCCCAGTTCAAACATTTTTTTAAATTATATTCTAATCAAGATTATATTTTTTACCTTTTATCAATATTTTCTCAAAACAGGATTATGACCTTTGGGGCTAGATTATTCTTGGTACATTTATTTATTTAATGACCCCTACCCCCACCACAAAAGTAAACATTGGCTATTGGGGAGGGGTGAGGGAGGGTCACGTAACTAACCTGCTCTTCATATCTGTGGTCTTTGTCTCTGAGTGAATCCTGCAGGGAAGCGATATACTGACTGTATTCTTTTTCCTGCGAGGCTAGTTTCTTCTCCAGTTCACTCGTCTCCTCGCTACGCTGGCACTGCACGTGTCGCAGCTCATTCCTCAGCTTGTCCAGTTCTGAAGCCTGCCGATTTATTAGTTCATCGGCATACTTTCCTCCACCTTCAGGTACTTGTTTCACAATATTTACTTTTGCATTGATCTTAAAAAGACAAAAGTGAAACAAATTAGTCATGATTGTTTTAATTAAAATACCCATTTATGATATATATATATTGTAATTATAGTAATTTCAATTTACATTTTTATGATAATACTATTTATTTTTAATTTCACTACCAATTGCTGAAATTAATTACATATATTTTTAACATAAAGTCATAAAGATTCTTCCCCCAACCCCCTATTCATTCCCACTCCAAGTAAATGTATTGTTTTTATCAATATTTGTAAACACACAAAGAATCATAAATCAAAATATATGCAAACTTACCTCTGGATCCGTTGGTATGGTTACTTTGTTTGCCATTCTGGAAAAATAAAAATGTATCATCAAAAAAAAGAAGTTTAATATCACATAACAGTAAAACAATGGAATTAAACAAGATGCATCAAGCAATTTATCTTGTAAAGAAGGTGTCATTTGTCATTTCCTAATTAACTAATTTATAAATATTCAACATTTTGATAGCTAATACATAAATTATATTAAACAGTGAAAGTATGTCCTCTGAGAGATCAACATAAACATTAAATCCGACAAATTTTATCTATGGTTACACTAGGAACAAGATGTGCATACAGGTATGTCGAAACATAAAAAAGAGGTGATACGCCTGAATGGGGTGTAATCAGTCAATGTATCAGTCCATTTCTGTAGACACATTTGGGCAATTTTTTTCATTCCAGCCAGTGATCAACAACTGGTTTAACAAAGGATATATGTACGGTCCTGTTTGTGGGAAAGCACATATAAAAGATTCCTTGCTGATAATTAGTAAACAGTAGTCTATAATTATGACAGTAAAGAGTTTGAAGATCATGAACAGTAAAAGCCATATGTTTCACACCTAATAGCTACCAAATAAATGCTGTATCGTCAAACAAATTTTTTTTCTTTGCAAACATACAGCATTTCTAGAGCAATTATCTTTAAAAAATGTATATATTATCTAAAATTAAATTACATATAAATTATAAAGTAAAACCAACTGATATTAAACAAAAAATCAATCTACAGAGCTCTCAAAATAAACCTCAATCGCTGATTTTCATCTTTTAACTGTAAAATGTCATTTGTGGCTTTTGCCAGCTCTTTCCATGGATCTGGCTTGATCTTTGAACTTTGGAACATGGAGGGTGGAAGGAGGTCCATGTGTACTTGACCAGCTGGATTTGTTGTCACTGTAAAAACAAATAAATGATATAAATTTATGAATGGCTGCAACAACACATGTCTGTTAATAGGATTCTGAAGTTATAATGTGCAAAGTAACACAAAATATGTTAATGCCAATTATGAATTACATATATCAGAAATAATTTTACTGTCTTTAAAAAATAAAACAAGTAAGAAAAATGGAAAGGTTTTAGCAAGATGATGCTTTTTAATGGCAGTCTCCAGACTCGCTGACAGAGATATTAGTCCAAGCACTTAAGACTTCAGGCAATGCATTATTTTCAGCTGTTTTTCTCAGAGCATAGCCTAAATGTCTAAGCACTGAGCGCCATTTTCAATATTATAGTTTTTAAGTCACTATAAAAGCTATAATTCATTACAGTGCGGAATGAGATTCTTTAAAAAAAAATTATTGGTACAAGGAGACAAATCGCCTCCAGTGGACGATGTCTATTGGATTAATACGGAATCCGACAGACATCGTCCACTTGAGGCAATTTGTTGCCTGGTACCAATAATGTTTAAAAATAATCAGATTCTGCATTGTAAAGAATTATAGTTTTTATAAAGACCCATCCATGTGATGGCCATTGTTGCCATGAAGAATTTAAAATGTTATCTAAGTGTTGTGCAGGATGTGTATTCATACAAAATGGTTAAATGTTTTGTTCGGATGATTTTACAAGGTTTGCTCTACAAGGTTAGTGGTCATTTTTTAAATAGTTTATACGTTTCCCACCGAAATCGTTCAAATCAGTTTTCTTGCGATTCAACAGCAATCTATAATATTTAAAATGGCATTCTAACCTTAGACACCATGAAATAAAAATATCAAAATAGATGAAAATAATTCATTACACGAGGTCTAAGTGCTTAGACTAGCATAGTCCAAGCACTTAGTCTTAGACTTCGGGCAATGCATTATTTTCATCTGTTTTTATCAGAGCATTGCCTCTATGTCTAAGCATTGAGTGCCATTTTCCTGTGGATGACGTCTATCAGATTAATACGAAATCCGATAGACATCGTCCAATTCAGGCGATTTGTCGCCTGGTACCAATAATGTTTAAAAAATAATCAATTTCAGTAAAGTAAAGAATTATAGATTTTTATAAAGACCCATCCAAGTGACGGCCATTGTTGCCGCAAAGAATTAAAAATGTTATTTAGGTGTTGTGCAGGATGTGTATTCGTACAAAATGGATAAATGTTTTGTTCGTATGATTTTACAAGGTTTATTCTAGTAGAGTGGTCATTATTCTAATAGTTTATACGTTTCCCACTGAAATCGTTCAAATCAGTTTGCTTGCGATTCAACAGAAAAAGCCAGTTCAGTCTATAATATTGAAAATGGTATTCCCTCCTTAAACCCCGTGAAATGAAAATACAGATGAAAATAATGCCTTTCACGAGGTCTAAATGCTTGGACTAGGTCTATGACTAGCAAAATACATGTTTAAACATGTCAAACAAACTAAAAATAAATAAATACAAGAATGATAAATCGCAGTGTATTATTTAACAGTATTATTAGACTAAACATCAACAAGGCACTGTGAAAACAAACAGCGCTTTATAAGTAAACTATTACCTATGGTTTCACTTCCAGGAACAAAACCGGTGGGTTTGTTTAAATGTGCCGCCATCTTGTAAGAACGATAACTTTGACAGCAGATTCTGTTTATTAGTTTCCACCTCTGTAGAAGGCTGTCCCATTTTTATTATAAAAAACATTTTCTTATGTTTTTTAAATGAACTTATTTGAAGTGATTTCCAGATAGCCTATTGTTAGCCTATGTGATTTCAGAAAGAATGGCAAAGGAGAACGCTTTTGAAAAACAGGAATTCTTAAATAAAGGGTTGAAAATAGTGCTAAGAAATTTAATACGAACATAGGTAGTTTATATTTAATTATACTTGGAAGAAATAAAATTGTGTGTGCAAAGATGGGGATTATGACGCCTCACTGGTAAGTGTCATTTGTAAGCGCTTAGAGAACTAAATTCTTACTGAAATATTTATAAATCATCACAAGACATATTTAATTGATGCGAAGTCAGAGTTACTTTGGAAACGATCGATCTTATGTCTGTATGACAATCAGCAATGAAGGAGAACAATTGGTAAAATCCAGGTCATAAGTACATTGATAAAACAAATTATTATTATTATTATTATTACATGTATAATGTTATTATTATACAAACAAAGTAATGCTTGCATACGCAAACACGTATGCGCACGCGAGTATGTATACACACTTAACCCCTTCCGCTCCGCCCCCCACATACATACATACATACATACATATATATATATATATATATATATATATACACACACACACACACACACACACACACACACACACACACACACACACACACACACACACACACACACACACACACAGACACACACACACACACACACACACACACACACATATATATATATATATATACTAGCATAGTCGTACGGGTTCCCATTTTCTTACGCTTATTATACACAGATATAATATTATATGCACAACATACAGCTGTGCACGTTGGAGCCTATTACGTTGTACAGTATAGAGCCTTCTGACAAGTTAAGTCATAACTTACAATTAACCCTGGAGGTATGTAGACAAGAATCTGTAGTATTTACTGCACGTTTAAACCTACGATCCATTTATGTTGTGACAATAATATTAAGTATAAACAAAGTTTTACATTACAGTCGCGGATACCCATCCCACGGGGACTGGTGGGGAGTGGAGTGGGGGAGAGAGTCATAGTAAACTATTTTAAACTATCACAAATATTGTCTATTTGATTGAATTAATTGTCATTCGTCGTGATCATCTATATAATTGGACTTGCTGACATCAAATATACTAAGATATTAATGCTTGTATGTCTGTTCGTCTGTCTGTCCGTTCGTTCGTCCTGTATTTCTTCAGTCTGTATTGTAAACTGGTGAAATCTGCATACGAATAGCATTAATTAATTTAGGGATAAAGACTCTGGAAACATTTGACAATAAATTATATACTGCACAATAAAAAAAAAAAAAATTAGTTACCTGAAAAAAATAGTTTTTCTTTGTTTTTATTTTTTATTGCTTTTTTTAAGACGGTTGTTGGTTTTCTTTTTCTTTCTTTCTACTTCTTCTTGTTTATCATTAGAATAATTTGGATTACAAATAGGTTATGTTATTATTTTAATTGACTCGATATAAAATTATATGATTGTGCTACACAAAAAAACTTGATTTTAAAGAAAGAAAGGATTATTTGTTTAACGACACCCCAGCACATTGTTTATTCTGCGGCTATTAGATGTCAAACAGACAGTGCAAACTTGCGACTCGTGGTATGTGCTGTCCTGTCTGTGGGATGGTGCATGTAAAAGACCCCTTACTGCTTATCGGAAAGAGTAGCGTATGTGGCGGCAGCGGGTTTCCTCTGATAAATATGTCAGAATGACCTTATGATTGACGTCCAATAGCCGATGATAAGATAAACATCAATGTTCTCAAGAGGCGTCGTTAAATAAAACAAACTTTATTTATTTTACAACTGATTTATCAAATGCCGTGATATATACTATCCTGTCTGTTGAAGAGTGTATATAAAAGATCTTTTTTTTTTTTTTTGTTTTTTTTTGTTGAACATATTAAATTAAATATGGCTACCTTTGCTTTAATATTATCATATCAAAAAAAAAATGCATATATTTAAATAAACCTATTAAATCTGCAGATAACATATCAGATCTGAATGTTTTTACTGTATTTTATTTTATTATATTTTTATTATTTTTTATTTATTTATTATTATCATTATTATTATTGTTGTTGTTGCATTTTAAAAATTATTTCTTTATTATTATTTTATTATTTATTTATTTTATTATTATTACTTTTATGTTTATTCATTATTTTTTTTAAATTCATTTTGTTGTTGTTGTTTTGTGGAACAAATTAAATATGGCATTCTTTACGTTAACGTAACCTAAATGAATATTAATGTCAGGGACGATGAGATGTTAATGCAGGTAACATCACAGAGTATACATTTTGAATATACATCCTAATATTTTAAGAACAAATTAAATATGGCGACCTTGAATTTATATGTAACGTACATAAATACGTCAGAATTAACGAGTAAACGCGGTTGACACGTCAGAAACAGGTAAACTTCATATATCACAAAGACAAATTTCTTGTCAGATGTGCCTCTCGCCAGACAATGAACGGTCTGTCGTTCCGTGTAGCTGGTGAAATCTTACCTGTTCAGAACGCAGTGTTTTAGTGGGACCAACATGGACAATGTGCATCTTATCATTTTTGTTTTGTTTACCTGTGCTGTAGCTGAGGAAAGTTCAAAAAATCATACGCACTCAGGTGAGTAGATTAACAGTCTGTAAAGTTAGAAAAGTGTTATCTTGTTTTATGGTAATTACTGTGAAATTATAAATAGTCCTAACGTGATATGCATGGTTATGGAACCAGGACGTAGCTTATGGTAGAGGCTCAGGTGTGGACCAGAATGCTGATGGGCTGTAGGATCGGTTCTAAGCAGTAGATATCGGCGATTATAATTATGTTCCGTGAATAAATAATTCTGGGTTGGATACAGTATCACGTGGAAAAGAATACTGGGTCCCTGATTAATAATGGAGTAGGAATCTCAATTTTAGAATACATGTTCTAGAGGACCGTAAACATTTAATTCCGCAGATTGTATTTTAAGGATGATTTGCAGACGCGTACCTGCCTATACGCAAGTACGCAGTTGCGTCCACATACATTTTTAAACAATTTTTTTTTTTAATTTTCTTTTTAAAATAAAACGAAAAACCGTGAAAAGGAGAGAAATAACCAAACTGTAGATGAAATGGCACATTGTCAAGTTCACACACATATCTACTGTACATAGACTAGACCATGTCGATGTGTTATGGTCAGTCGCGTAGCTACCCTGAGGCACGGCAGCATGTGCATCTATGTTGTTATAGCAAAAACACAAAAAAACCGAGATCGAGAGAGAGAGAGAGAGAGAGAGAGAGAGAGAGAGAGAGAGAGAGAGAGAGAGAGAGAGAGAGAGAGAGACAGCCAGACAGACATACAGAGAGATAGACAAACAGCCAGACAGCCAGACAGACAGACAGACAGACAGACAGACAGACAGACAGACAGACAGACAGACAGACAGACAGACAGAC
>JAULBS010106450.1:0-15504 GCA_032355785.1 Symmetromphalus regularis | reverse complement strand
AGATAGATAGATAGATAGATAGATAGATAGATAGATAGATAGATAGATAGATAGATAGATAGATAGATAGATAGACAACATTTGAAGTGTTTGTTTTCATGCTAACAATTGGACAAACACTACAGAATAAAACCCATGCAGTCAGGGCCAGATTTATAAGGGGACAAAGGGGACAATTGCCCCAGGCTCCTCGTGTAGAGGGTCCTCCAGACCAAGAACTTTATAAAAAATGTAATAATTATAAAATTAGTTCTATTCATTCATTTTAGTTTTTTTTTTTTTTTTATTTGTCATGTAATTTAATTTCTATCTTGAGGGGTACCGAATCTAAAGTGCCCTGGAGCCCCAAGGTCAATATTCGGCCCTGCATGCAGTTATTTTCCATGCGTAAAAATACTGCCACGTTTCAAATCCTTTCATGTAGAAAACCCAGGCATTCCATTCTGGTTCTTCTGAAGTGTCTCATAATCACACTCTCCTCTGCTGACAATGAGATTTGTCCAGTGGTTCATGTTCAGACTTTAAAGTGTAGTATAGGTTGTACAATAACTTAACCTATTTTAGTAATATTTTAATAATCTACACGAACACAACCATACAACTTTAAACAAAGTTATTATATTTCTGCAATTAAGTTCTCATAATAAGCTCCTTTCGTTTTGATGAGGACTGCCACTTTAGGCTGGGACCGAACATTTTGATACTACTCATTTTGAATTTGATAATGAGGTCACGCAACACAGGGTGTCCCCAAAGAAGTTAACTTTTTATTTTTTAACTTTTGATGTATTTCATTGAACTCTTTTGATTTATTTCACTGAACTCTTTTGATATATTTCACTGAACTCTTTTGATGTATTTCATTGAACTCTTTTATATTTTCAGGTTGTATTCTGGACATGCGGTAGCTTTCCTGAAAGTTTCATCATCCTAGCTCAACCATGACACTCTCAGTCGAGCAAGGAACAAAAATTGCGAAATGATACCTAGTGACTAAATCATACGTACAGTCTCTTTTTTGGGTTTTGTTTTGTTTAACGACACCACTAGAAGAGATTGATTTATTAACCATCGGCTATTGGATGTCAAACATTTGGTTATTTTGACATCTAGCCAAGTGTGAACCAGCCTCCAACGGGATGTACAGAGAATACAATTTTAGTCACAAATTTAGTTTTCTGCTCGACATAGTGTCATGGTTAAGCACAGATGATGAAACTTTCAAGAAAGAAACTCCCCCATGTCCGGAATACATCCTGAAAATATAAAAGAGTTCAGTGAAATACATCAAAAGAGTTCAGTGAAATACATCAAAAGTAGTCTTAAAATGAAATGTTAACTTTATTGGGGACACCCTGTATAATTTTGATTCTGATATTTGCCAATATGAGCCCAATACTATAAACACCGAACATTAATACAAGATATACAGCAAAACCCATGTTGTTATACTAACATGCAAGACCTTTGACATTTTTCATGTGTTCTTGTGCAAACTATGCATCCAGTTTGAGTTACTCTGATGTTGAGCAATATAAGCAAAATATCAAACACACTGAACCTCAATACAAATTATACAGCAAAACCCATTGCATGTTATAGTAACATGCATAAGACTTCATGTTTTCATGCACAAACAAAGCATCCAATGTGAGTTCCATTGACATACAAACCATACAGCAAAATCCATGCAGTTATATTAACATGCATAAAGGCCATTTCACACTTACGCCGAAACGAAAACGAAACAAAAACATTACAATCTTTTAAACGTATGAGAGCTTTCACATTTGAGCGGAAAACGAAAGGAAACTAAACCGTATGCCGAACCGAAAACATGCACGATTAGCACTTCTAATTAGTTCGGTTTCAGCAGCGAAAATTAGCCATTGTTGTCAGGCTCTGCAACGCCACCTTGTTTGCTGATCGTATATAAGTAATTTAATCGAGCGACAAGATTGAGACAATAATCCTTGAAATAGAAGTAATTTAATCACGGAAACCATGACAGGTTTATCGAGCGACAAGATTGAGACAATAATCCTTGAAATAGAAGTAATTTAATCATGGAAACCTTAACAGGTTTATCGAGCGACAAGATTGAGACAATAATCCTTGAAATATAAGTAATTTAATCATGGAAGCTATGACAGGTTTATCGAGCGACAAGATTGAGACAATAATCCTTGAAATAGAAGTCAACACCTTTCTCTGAAATAAGACAACTACAAATATCAGGAATTGAAAGAAGTAACCTAGAACAAAATAGGTAAACTTGTGGAGTTACCAGGTTAACTATAACTGCATTCCAATATTTAGTCACGTCACTTCACCAAAATAGCATTACATATTGAACAAAACGTTATGCTAACACTAGTATTTCATGGATTTTGTTCATGTACATTAAAAGAATCGGCTCGTATGTGAAAAGTCTGCCGAAAATTAAACGATACAAATCGTCGTCGTTTCGTTTTCGGTTTTGTTTCAGCGTTAATAGTGAAAAGGTCTTAAGACTTACTGCATGTGCCACACGCATTTTGACAATGATATGACATCCAGTTAGAGCTCCTCTGACATTCGCCAACACGTGCCCAATATTGGCAATAGTAGTTGTTAGGGTATCGATTTTTACATGTACCTGAGTAAATAGCATAGCAAGCTATAAAAGCTACATAACAAATTCTAAATTAAAATAAAAGTTTAACGACATCCCAGCTCATTGTTTATTCAACGACCATTAAGTATTAAACATAGGTTTGTTTTATTTAACGACGCCTCTAGAGCACATTGATCTTTATCTTATCATTGTCTATTGGACGTCAATCATAATATGGTCATTCTGACATATTTATCTAGAGGAAACCCACTGCCACTACATAGGCTACTCGTTCCGATAAGCAGCTAGGGATCCCACAGACAGGACGCCACATACCGCGGTCTTTGATGAAGTAGTTGTGGACCACTGGTTAGAATGGAAAATAGTCCAAAGTGCCAATGGGTCCATTGAGAAGGATCGATCCGACAACCGACCGGTTCACAGATGGACACGCTACTGTTTGAGCAACATCTCGTTCAAATAACAAGTAAACGCCTCACACTACCATTTTAAAGTGGCTTACTTTTAAGATGAAGAGCGTATTTGTTGCACTCTAACGTGACAGCTTGTTCGCAGTATGTCGATCGTTTCTTTAATCCTTCAATCTGTTCTTTAGTAGCTCGTTTGTACAGAAAGGCAAACGTCAGCTCTGTGAGATTCTAGAAATAAACGAAAACGAGTATCGTAAAATACTTTTAAAGCAGAATCTGTGGCGATAATTAGGCCATTAAATATGTTGAAATCAATTAGTTTGCCATTCTTTATCAATGATACATGGCCGTATGAACTGGGAGGAGTGGGGGGGGTCACTTGCGAGCCTTTATTTTAGATTTTACACATCTATGTTTGCCATTGTAATCAAAATTTAATATAGAGTTTGTATCCCCCTCCCCCAACATACTCAAAGTCGTTCATACTGGCCTGTAATATATGTAAAGAATAAATAAGTGAATTTAAAAAATAAATAAATAAGAAGGAAAATATCACACTTTTAACTATAATAGTGCACCTGAAGATTTTGCATGCTATTTATTTTCACAATTTGGCATCAAAAATAAAATAAAATGCTTATTCAAATTCCAGGTGAAAATGTGTTTAATTTAATGTACCATATATTAAACACTACAATACTACTGAAAATAAATCCTTATGAACGGATTTATTTTTGGAAAATAACAAAAATGTATTTTAAAAAGATGCATTTGTAATAAATAATCTACGACAGGGTAATCCAGGGGTTGGGGGATAGGAGAGTAGACAAGGCACTCACATTTAGACACTGAAATATCTTTTAAATAGATGATAAAAATATATTTTCCAACAAAACAATTCTGCCAACATGTCTACCTTATTTCCGTGGTTAATAACAGTCGCTCCTTGGGGTGGAGAATCAATCATTATGCACTGAGCTGGGAAGGGAGCTGAAATAAAAAGATAAACATACATTTCGATTGTATTAGTTTGGTGAAAAATGCAGCCCTCAAAACTGGCACAGAGTTTGACCTGGCTTTTCTGAAATAGGGATTCCTGGATGTCACTTAAAACCCAAGGTTCCAGATTGACTGAAAAGTGGCAGGACATTTTGACAAAATGTAAAGAAAAGTTTATTTTATTTAACAACAAACAACGCCTCTATAGCATATTTATTTTTATCTTATCATCGGCTATTGGACGTCAATCTTATGGTCATTCTGACATATTTATTTAGAGGAAACCCTGTACCGCCACTTAGGATACTCTTTCCGATAAGCAACAAGGTTTTTTTTATATGCACTGTCCAACAGACAGGACAGCACATACATGTCCTTTGATCAACCAGTCGAGGACCACTGGTTAGAACGGAAAATATCCCAAACTGCAAATGGGTCAACTGAGAATTATCGATCCGACGACCGACCGGTTTTTAAAATTTATTTTATTTTATACTCAAGGCCCGATTAAGACAGTGGAGGGGGGGGGGGGAGGCACAAATAAAAACATGAACTAAAATGAATGAATAGAACTAATTTTATAATTGTCACATTTTTGTAAAGGAAATCCTTTGTCTGTGGGCCCCTCCGGCAGGAGGGCACGGGACTATTGCTCCCTTAGAAGTTCATATTGGGGGGAGGGGCTGCTCTCGTTTCTCGTTTATTACTAAAATATGTTAGATTATTGTACATCCTATAAAATTACTTTAATTTGAAGATTTCCAGTATTTACTTACGCTGTCCACCGACACCATCTGGGTCAATGATATAGGTGTAGCTGTATTTTGTACCAATCCCTCGAAGCTTCTCACAATTTGGCTCAATCTCTAGAAAAATAAATAAATATATATACTTCTCAAAATAATTAAATTTTATTTTTGATAATTTTTGTAAGTATGTATTTTTAAGCCAGATAGGGTTAGAATATCCCCCTTTGTGTTGTCATTTGGACTGTAGACATGACGTTATTGCACTTATCTTTAGAGATTTTTAAAGTTAACCCAAATTTCCTTTTCATGGATTTGAAGCAAGAATTTAGTCAGACTAAACTGACAACCTGGCTCGAAACACCCATTCTGACACCTCATGTACCATTTGCACGTGTTTTGTATGAGTGTCTTTCCATACATGCGAATTTTAACAATAAAAGGGATGAGAATTTTCCTTTCATCATCACTTTACCTTATATATTTATACAAAAATAGTTTTTATCCTTAACGTCTTTTGAGTAGTATATGTATGAAATTCAGTAATATCAAAGAAATTTAATAGTCTAATTCAAAATGGATTCTAAAATATGTTGTTTATCCCCTTACAAGGTTTAAAACGTTAACGTATATTTAATTACATTTTTAAAGTCCTTTTTATTGTATTATTTGGTTGAAATGATAGATTTCTTTTTGTCTGAAAATGGTAAAAATAGAAATAAAACTGCGATATAAATTTCTGTTGTTGATATTTCTAAATAAAGTAAGTTATACACAAATGTGTCCGTGCATGAGAAAACCAGGTATATTGGTCACGTCTGACAATCTAAGGTTTTAAATGAATCTAAATAGCAAAACAAAATGCAATAAACAGATTTCAAATTTCTTTATCCGTTATTTTTTTATAGAGGTTTAAATAAAACTGTAACTGAAACCTTGATTCTTCAGAAATCAGCCCTAAACATAAGCAGTTTTCACTATTCCGGGTTGGAATCGCTTGTAGAAAAATCACAAATTAACTATTTTTGAGTGAATTAGTGCTTAATATATTGGATTTGTTTAGAAGAAAACCTGCACAAAGCGAAGTGCACATAATCTTAAAACCAAAACATTTGAACTTTGTGACCTTTTTAGGCCGTCCGTGAATGCGTGTTTTGCGACGTATGTATGGTTTTCTCATGCACGGTCAGAAATGTACTGTTTATGTTTTTTTCAGCTGTGGATATTTATAAATGTTTGATGCTCTCTGTTATTAAAATGTCAAACAATTTATAAAAAAAAAATAAACAATAAAAGAAAAAAAGAAAATAAAATAAAAAATAAAAGGCCTTTTTAAAAACAAAACGAAGGTATCGGTCTTGAACGGTGGAGACAGTATGGGTAAAAAAACAACAAAATCCCATTCCCCCGCCCCCCTCTAAAAAACAACAACAAAAAACAACAACAACCCAACAACTTTAAATTAAACTGAAAATTCATATTTCTAAATAAACGCTTATGTAAAACTATTTCATGGGCTATTGGATAATGATTATGGCAATTTCATATTATTTACAAAATAAATAAAGACTTAAAAGGAGACTTGATGAAAAAAATATATGTCGTTTACGCTTCTTGGAACATGGATTTCTGGATTACTTTAAGTTGCGTGAACCTAGGCGAGAAAGGACTAGTTTTTGGAAATAGCAAAAAAGTCGCATCTTCCAATTTTGTTAATTATTTTATTAATTATTTTAAATATTACTCATTCATTCGTATAGGAAAAACGAAAATGTTTCACAGCGATGATAATGATGGAATACGAGTTCATTACAAAGTGAGGTAACTACCCATTTTAACATTCCGAACATCTCGGTCTTTTCCGGTAATTTTCGTATGTCGTTCATCGATTTTGCTTTAATAAACACATCTTTACAAATATGACATTGATATTAAAATGATAAATATAATATATTTATAAACTAATAACCGCGTATCATAGAAATGCATTATACAAATAATGACCTAACACCCCCATTTTTATATAGATTTGTCTGACATCTGCAGAAAATCAAAGATGGCGGTCAAAGTAAGATCGGTTCGAAATATAAAACAATACTTTCAACTGCCGTTTGAACAATACAGAACCAATGGACACAGCAATCTAGACCAAAAAAACAGGCTCTTTTTTTCGTAAAATATTAATATTAATGAGGTAAATTATATATTTTGGTTTTTATTCGTCAATATCCATGTTCCAAGTAGCGTAATCAGACTATAGATGGATGACAAGTCTGGGTTTAAGGTTAAACAATATCAAAGAAATGGGTTCATTCAAAATAAAACTTCACATACCAAACTGTTGTTCACTACACTTCAGTTCACCAACTGTAATCTTTGCATATTTATCTCCGCCCACCGTTATATCCATGGAAATAATAGGCAAAGCATCTTTATCCGTTATCAACCCAATGTCTTTTCTTTGCACCCCATCAGTGATGTCACAATTGCACTTTTTGGCGGGTACGTCACATGACCCGGTCAGTCCACATGCGCATGAGCCATCCATGTCTGCAGCACCACCTGGGAAATAGTTCAGCGGCGCACTATTTTTTCCAGCAGTAACGATGCCTGCAGGGGCATTCTGAAAGACAATTGTAAATATACAGTCCAAAATTCATCTGAAAAACACACGAGACACTAAAGAGGTCTACTAGGGGACCAATCGTTAAAACAATTAAATGCTTTTTGTGCATTCTGAAAACCTGAAATCATGCTAAAAATCCAGAATCCCAGATAAATGCAAAACACTAAATTAAAGTTTGAATGACATAAATCAAAATATTCTATGAGATATTGAAATGAAACAGAAGCAATATGGTAATATGTATATCTTATGTTAGAATTTTCACTTTTACCATTGTTTAGTTAAAGTAAAAACACATCCTACTATGAATTAATTCCGAGAAATTAATCTATAATATTAACAATTGCACTACAAAATGGATTATGTACGTTATTAAAAAAATTACATATGTCCATCAAAAAAAAAAAATCAAAAAAAAAAAGAGAAAGAAAAACGAAAAAACAAACACAAAAAATGTACATTAGCACTTTTGTTTTTATAAACCAAATATAAGCAAATAATTTGTTACCATAATATTGAAATACTGTACGTTTCAGAATTAGTAGTTATAAAAAATAAATATTAAAACAAGTAATTTGAATATAACAGTGCTGCGTTCGGGACGAAATTGCTAGCTAGATTAGCTTTTACGCTTCATGTTGAAGTTATTTAGAATGTTTTGTACCAGTGAAATTGCTATGTTGTAACCTCGTATACTAGCCTGTACTGAACGCAAAGCAGAGCTGCGTTCATGAAGAAATTACTAGCTAGACTAGTTTTTACGCTTCATTTTAAACCCAGTGAGGAGGTTCGGTACCATTGAAACTGCTATGAGGTGACAGCGTATGCTAGCCTATCCTGAACGCAAAGTTGCATTTTCCAATATCATGGGATGCGTTCAGTACGCAATTGGTAGCAATATTACTTTTTAAGCTTCATATTAAACCCAGTGAGAAGGTTCGGTACAATTAAAATTGCTACGAGGTGACAGCGTATGCTAGCCTATCCTGAACGCAATGCTGCATTTTCCAATATCATGGGATACGTTCAGTACGCTATTGGTTGCTAGACTAGTTTTTAAGCTTCGTGTTAAACCCAGTGAGAAGGTTTGGTACCATTAAAATTGCTACGAGGTGACAGCGTATGCTAGCCTATCCTGAACGCAATGCTGCATTATCCAATATCATGGGATGCGTTCAGTACGCTATTGGTTGCTAGACTAGTTTTTAAGCTTCGTGTTAAACCCAGTGAGAAGGTTCGGTACCATTAAAATTGCTACGAGTTGACCGCGTATGCTAGCCTATCCTGAACGCAATGCTGCATTTTCCAATATCATGGGATGCGTTCAGTATTAAATTCGTGTTAAACCCATTGAAGAACGTTTGGTACCAGTGAAATTCCTATGTGGTAATCGTGTATGCTAGCCTATGCTGAACGCAAGACTGATTTTGGATCAGTTGTGCCATAGGGGGTGGGGGATGTTTCAAACTGATTACGTACTTTGCACTCATATTCCACGGTCTGTGAACAGAAAACAGATCCTTGAACAAGAGCACTAATTTGATCCGGCCTGGCAGGGTAATTAAGAGGAAGCTTGCCGCTCTCTGTAGGTACTGTTCCTGGTGTTCTACAAACAAAAACACCAATCAACGTCTTCAGTACCAAATTACCATATTATTTAAATCAGATTTTTGCCCATTTATTATTATATTATAGGGAGTAGTTGTACTTTTGACAGTTCTGACGCGTCAATACACTTCATTTCACCAACTGTAACCTTTGCATATTTATCTCCGCCCACCGTTATATCCATGGAAACGCGTCAGAACTGCTATAGGGTATCCGAATAATTTAATATATTTTAAAACGAAGAGAAACCAATTATCTCAACACTCTTAGAATTTGTATTCAAGGGCGTTATTGTATTTATGTTTTATTTTAAAAAAAATAAGTTATTGTATATTAAAATCAAATAGCCCAAATTAAATAATAGAAAGAATACACTATAAAACTTCAGTTCTATTTATTATTATTATTGTTGTTGTTATTATTATTGCTAATTACATAAATGTGTGCTTGTATAAATACGAAATACCCGTATAGTATAGGAACGTACTTTTTTATATTAATTTATTTGGCCCAAGAGAAATAAACTATCTTTAAGATAAGGCAGATCTGAAATATACACAGATGTTAATAATAATGTACAATATTGATGAAATGTAACATCTGATAAATATTATTGCCAATAATGTGGAAAAGGGAACATATGATTATTGAGGTTATAATTAAAGACGTTCTGGAGCATGTGCGTGTTAGAAACACTCGTCCGTATCACTTTAAATTCGATCCTTGTTAGGCGATGAGTCTTGAACACTAGAGAGTGTAAGACATATTTTTATCAGAGGTGCGAGAGCACAGTCAGTTTAAACTTAGTAAAAACTTATAGAAACATATATTCTAGATGAATTAAAAATTCATCAAATCTCCTGTTATTATTAAAAAATAAGTGTTGGAGTGTTTAAAGTAACACTTATAATTCACATTATCATATAACATATGAACTGTAAATTGGAAGATGACTATAATAATGGGTGAAAGCTTATTGATAATAAATTAGTGCTGGACTTTTAAGAAAACGTTTCTGTCAAACAATTTAATAATAATAAAATAACAATTAAAAACATTAAGAAAATGTAAATAAAACTGAAGTTTTAATGTATATTCTTTTTATTGTTAAATTTTACCCAATAATAATAATAATAACAATAATAATAATATAATAAAAAATAGAATTGAAGTTTTATAGTATATTCTTTTTATTGTTTAATTTTCCTAATAATAATAATAATAGTAATAATAATGATAGTAATAATAATAAAATGAAAACAGAACTGAAGTTTTATAGTGTATTCTGTTTGTTTAATTTTACCTAATAATAATAATAAAATGAAAAATAGAACTGAAGTTTTATAGTATAATATTATTTTTATTGTTTCATTTTAACTAGTAATAATAATAATAACAACAACAACAACAACAACAACAACAACAACAACAACAACAACAATAATAATAATAAATAGAAATGAAGTTTTATAGTGTATTCTTTCTATTATTTAATTTGGGCTATTTCATCAATATACAACATTTACATAGTATGAGTTTTAAACAGAACTGTTGACTGTCACTAAAAGAGAAACACGAGTGTCAGTAAATGACAGATTTGTACTAGCTACTACTAACCATATTTTAAGTAATTATGAGTTCGTATATGAGTAGAAAATTACCAAGAACAAAATTAGGCATATCACATTAAAAAGAATTGATTAAATTGGGTTTTGGTGATCTTGTTTAATCAAGAAATTCATTCAGAATATTTACTTATAATCAAACACATTTTTTGGACCAAGCTATGCAATATACTAGGAGTGAAATTGTTCCATAACCAAAATTTATTATGAACAAATATTTCACAAATACATTCAATTTACAATATTATTTACGGAAACCACTTCCAATGTATTATACAAAATATATATCAAAATTGATATAGTTATTCAGAGCGATAGTATTGATTGAAGTTCTCATTGTTCTAATTTAGTGGAAGATGAGTTTCATTTTATTCTTAAATGTCCTCTATATCATGAGTTATGAAAAAATATATAAAATATTTATTATTGAAAAAAACACCCCTGTTTTAAGCTTTCGCAATTATATAATATTGGAGTTTGTTTTATTTCACTACGCCTCTAGAGCACATTGATTTTTATCTTATCATCGGCTATTGGACTTCAATCATATGTCATTCTAACAAAATATTATTTATTTAAAGGAAACCCGCTGCCGCCACATAGGCTACTCTTTCCTGTAAGTTGTGAGGGGTCTTCTATATGCAGTCTCACATACAGGACAACACATACCACGGCCTTTGATGAACCAATTGTGGAACACTATGCAAAATAGACTAAACTGCAAATGGGTCCATTGAGAAGGATCGACCCGACGACCGACCGCTTCACAGGCGGACAAGCTACCGTCTGAGCTACATCCCGCTCTCTAATATAAAGTAATTATGCAATTTTGTTAAATATTTATATAAAGCATTGGAATTAAGAAAAGAAGTTATATCAGACATTGTTTTACTATGTTATTGTTTAGACCATGTCATTTGATTTATGTAATGCGCTATGACCATACATTAGTGTGTAGTTTAGCTCTATATAAATGAACTTATTATTATTATAATAATTATTATTATTCTCCTGTATTGTATTTGTAACTTTGAATTTGTAATTTGATTTTATGTTTTGTCTTTGTATTTACCGATGAGCTCTACAGCTCAATGAAAATAAAGAAATGGATTATACTTGACAATGTCTGTGAACTGCCACTCATTTACATGTCTGTGAACTGCCACTCATTTACATGTCTGTGAACTGCCACTCATTTACATGTCTGCGAACTGCCACTCATTTACATGTCTGTGTGATGCTCACAAGAGCGGGATGTAGCTCAAGCGGTAGCGTGTTCGCCTGTGAAGCGGTCGGTCATCGGATCGATCCTCCTCAGTAGACCCATTTGCATTTTGGACTATTTCCCGTTCCAACCAGTTCACCAAAGATCATGGTATGTGCTGTCCTGTCTGTTGGAAAGAGCATATAAAATACCCATTGCTGCTTATCGGAAAGAGTAGTCTATGTGACGGCAGCGAATTTCCTCTATAGAAATATGTCAGAATGACCATATGATTGACGTTCTATAGCCGATGATAAAGATACAAATCAATGTGCTCTAGAGGAGTCGTTAAATAAAACAAACTGTGATACTCACAAATCATGCGGAACGATGGAAACACCAAAATTAGGTCGGGTCCTCACGTCACAGAATATCAAAAATGGGGCAAGAGGTTTTGCTGGGCCATCCGCGTCAATCAAAAGGGGCTGATTCGTTCTCAGGTTCATCGTCAACTTGGCGTCATGACAGTTCTTTGGCAAATCTAGATGTGAAAAATCATTAAATGTAGGTGGTTCTCAGGGCTTTCCAAAAAAAGGTTCATAGATAATTTTGATATTTGTGATAATGTAAGTTACTACCAAATTCAAAAGAAATTAAAACAGAAAAATATACACAATGATGGCAATTCGTGTGTGAGTGTATGTGTGTGCGTATGTGTGTGTGTGTTTGTGTTTGTGTGTTTGTGTGTGTGTGTGTGTGTGTGTGTGTGTGTGTGTGTGTGTGTGTGTGTGTGAAAGAGAGTATGTATGAGTGTGTATGTATGTATGTGTGTGTAAATGTGTGTGTGTGTGTATGTATGTGTGTGTATGTGTGTGTGTATGTTTGTGTGTAAGTGTGTGTTTATAAAATATGTCATTTTAGAGTCTTAACAGGTGAATAACTTCAGGGGTGACACCAAACGAACATCCATTAAAATTCAGACAATTGTACAACCCATTTGCTGGTGCTAACTCGATTTCTTCTTTCTTCTGCCAGTTTCAAGTAAACGAGCGTACACATACTTATATTTACTACTGCCATAAACTAATCACACATAAGCTATTACGGTGACATGGTTGACTGCTGATATGAATTTCAAGTAGTAGAGGACCCACTGTCAGGATATGAATTTCAAGTGATGGAGGACCCACTGCCAGGATATGAATTTCAAGTGATGGAGGACCCACTGCCAGGATATGAATTTCAAGTGATGGAGGACCCACTGTCAGGATATGAATTTCAAGTGGTGGAGGACCCACCGCCAGGATATGAATTTCAAGTGATGGAGGACCCACTGTCAGGATGGTTCACAGACTACAGTAGCGGATCAAGAGGAGGGGTCCAGGGGATCCGGATCCCCCTGTTTTTAATATATATTTTCCGAGTGGAAGGACGTGAAAATTAAACATTTTTCCACAGTCCTTTCCACCCATCACATTTGAACCGCTCTTTTAGAAATCCTGCATCCACGCCACGTCTTCCATATAGAAAGATGTTTGTTGTCGTTTAACATCACTTGTACACCACTCATTAATAATTGGCTGCTGAATGTCAAACATTTAGTAGTTATCAGATTAAATTTGAAATTTTCTTTGAAAAGAATATTAACAACAAGGAATATTTTATGTACACTTTCCCACATACAGGACGGTTCACTGGTTGAAATGTGGGTGGGGGGGTGTATATGTGTGGGTGGGTGTGTATATGTTTGTGGTGGGTGGGTGGGTGTGTATATGTGTGGATGGGTGGATGGGTGTGTATATGTGTGTGGGGGTGGGTGGGTGGGGGTGTATATATGTAGTGTGGGTGGGTGGGTGTGTAAATGTGTGTGAGGTGGGTGGGGTGTTTGTGTGTGTGTGTGGGTATATGTGGGTGGTTGTGTATATGTGGGTGGGTGGGCAGGTGTGTATGTGTGTGGGTGTGTATATGTGTGTGTGTATGTGTGTATATGTGTGGGTGGGTGTGTATGTGTGTGGGTGAGTGGGTGGGGTGTATATGTGTGTGTGTAGAAGGTGGGGGAACCAATCGGAGAAGGAATCCACATGCATACATACATTGTTCGATCGTACGACTACATAATATTAAATGTTTTTTTTTTAAATTACAAACAACTTCAAAAGTTCATGGTATATTGATGTATTATTAAACCCCCGATAGTCGGAGGCGATCTCATTAATCAAGTATTATAGTAAACACATTTAAAATACATACAGATAATTATAACAATAAATATGATTTTAGTTTTATAACAATTCTTGAGACAATCTAACAATCAAACAAAAATGAAATATAGATATTTATTAAACAAGAAACAGCCTATACACACAATGATACTTTGTTATAATTTTTATGGTAAATCAACATTGAAAATTATATCTAAGCAACATTTATTTAAAAAGTAACTTTTATGAGTTTTTTCCTTGGCCTGAAACAGAAACCATCACATACCAAATGGCCTTGGAGCACATTTTAGGGGTCCAACTTGATATCTTGCACTGGTTCGAGAATTTTTGAAATTTAGCCTCTGAACGGGAAGATCAAAGTAGTCAGATGTTATCTTTCCAAAATCTTTTCTAGAGCCGCTATTTTTTCCATCACAGTTGCAATCATTATTGCCTTGGCATCTGCCGAGAACCCCACAAGCACACTGTAAATGAAAGGAAATCACTGGCATATTTTTTGTTTAACGACGCCCCAACATATTGTTTGTTCAGCGGCTATTAGGTGTCAGTATATGGTATTTTACGACTTTAGAGGAAACCCGCTACTGCCACATAGGCTACTCTTTTATTTGCGCTATCCCACATACGTCGGCCTTTGAAAAAAACAAATGGTGTACAACTACACACTGAGACTTGTTGAGAACTCTGGGTTGGAGCTGGTATCGAGATTAGAAATTCCATGCATCGACGGAGATTTGATCCCAGTACCTACCAGTTATGAGTTCGAAAGATTAACCAGCACGACACCGGAGTGGCAAATGGAGAAAAGGTAATTGAATAGCTCATATCTGGAAATAAACTTAGAAATGACACAGCATCTGCAGAATACCAGTCTTGAATAGTTGTTCCCAGACTTTTTCCAGCTGCCGACCTTTGGCTCCCATGCCGCATCCCTAGCTACACCCCCCCCTCCCCCACACACACATATGAAGACAAACTCTTTCTTGATATTAAGTAAAACAATTAAAAAATAATAATAATATATATACATGTATATTACTTGGTTCTGATGCCACCCTGCCGCCCTCTACTGTTCCGTTTCTCCTCACCGCCCCCATATATCTTTCAATCGCCCCCAGAGACGGTATCGCCCAACGCCTCCATCAATCTTTCCATCGCCCCTAGAGACGGTATCGCCCAACGCCTCCATCAATCTTTCCATCGCCCCTAGAGACGGTATCGCCCAACGCTTATATCAATCTTTCCATCGCCCCTAGAGACGGTATCCTCCAACGCCTCCATCAATCTTTCCATCGCCCCTAGAGACGGAATCGCCCAACGCCTCCATGAATCTTTCCATCACCCCTAGAGACGGTATCGCCCAACGCTTATATCAATCTTTCCATCGCCCCTAGAGACGGTATCGCCCAACGCCTCCATCAATCTTTCCATCGTCCCTAGAGACGGT
>JAULBS010106439.1:0-15505 GCA_032355785.1 Symmetromphalus regularis | reverse complement strand
AGTATTATAGTAGTAGTAGTAGTAGTAGAAGTATAATTATAGGTAGTAGTAGTGTTGGCAGTAGTAGTGCTGGTAGTAGTAGAAGTGGTAGTAGAAGTAACAGCAGCAGTGGAAGAAGTAACAGTAGCAGTAGTAGAAGCAGCATCAGCAACAACAGTAGTAGTAGTAGCAGTAGTAGTAGCAGTAGTTGTTGCAGTAGTAATAGTAGCAGTCATAGTAGTAGTTGTTGTAGTAGTAGCAGCGGTCGTAGTAGTAGTAATATTAGTTGTATTAGTAGTAGTAGAAGTAGTAGTGGTGGTAGTAGTTTTAGTGGTAGTAGTAGTAGTAGTAGTAGTAATAGTAATGGTAGTAATAATAGTAATAGTACATACAGTAAATAATGTTTAACGAAAACAAGTTGGTTTACAAGGCTCTGCTACATATAAAATCATATGCTGAACTCCCACGAGTTTTGTGATATCAGATATTAATCAACCAGAAGCTAAATTGGTTATTATCACAGTACTTTATCTCAGTGCCGTTGTGTAATTAAGTTGTAGTGCATGGAAAGATCATCAAAAACAACGTAATTATTTTTTACTTCAAAGTAGCTTCTCTTCAAAGACATCTTACTAATTTAGATATAAATGGAAATAACATGACGAATGTTCCCAAAACGCCATTTGTAGACTTGTTATCATGGTTAAATCAAAAACTAAATAATAGATTTCGTTTAAGACTCATACAGTTTTGTTTATGCATGTATACATATTTACGATTGAGTTGGTAACTGTGGAGATCCACAGATGTATGTGCCGTACGTGAACTTCTTGTGTTTCAAATGTTCCTGCAATTATCTAATAAAATAGGTTTAGTATTTCAAAATGGTTTATTCAGATACTTTCTTCTTGCAATGCATAATACTAATACTACTACTACTACTACTACTACTACTACTACTACTAATAATAATATCATCCACATTAATAATAATAATATTAATAATGACTACTACGACGACGGCGATGATGATGATCATAGAGCTTGGTGCCTGTACATATATTTCATTTCAGTTGCCACGCTGAGCTTATTCATATCTTCTGTACTCTGACTTCACTGGTCTTGGTTTGAGTTTAGAGTTTTCCTTCTCCTAGGAGAGTTTCCTTTCTGGGATTCTGAGACACTCCAGACTAGTTTCGATTTTGGAGATTACTTTTCCTTGACAGTTGTCTTTCTTGACTCACGTCCTCTGTCTGTCCGTGTCATATTTGTCTAGTCTCTACTGTTTGACCAATTCTGCTTGGGTGATCCTAGCATGAGCTGTGGCTCCAGCTGGCTTAGCTCGCCGGTTCATTGAAACATCCAAACTACTTCATCATGTTAAGGAATGGACCATGAGGTAAATGATTATTATGATTATGATGATGATGGTGTGATGATGATGGTGATTATGATGATGATTATTATGATAATGATGATAATGATGGTGATTATGATGATGATTATTATGATAATGATGGTGATTATGATGATGATTATTATGTTAATGGTAGGGATGATGATAATGATGGTGATTATGGTAATGATGATGATGATGATAATAATGATGATGATGATGGTGGTGATGATAATGATGATGGTGATGAAGATGATGATGATTGTGGTGGTGATGATGATGGTGATTACCATGATTATGATTATGATGATGACGACGATGATGTTGATTATGATGATGATGGTGATGATAATGATGATGGTAGTGGTAGTGATGATGTTGATGATTATGGTGATTACGATAATTATGATAATGGCGATGATGGTGATTATGGTAATGAAGATGATGATGATAATGATGGTGGTGGTGGTGATGATGATGATGGTGGTGATTACGATGATTATGATTATGACGACGATGATGTTGATTATGATGATGATGGTGAGGAAGAGGAGGATAATATGTGTATTAAATACGTACTTAAGATCTGTAGTGATTCATGTTAATAATAACAACTAAGATGACCCTGTCACAGTTAAGTATTCCCTTTTGGACTGCACTTAAAGATAATTCAATCCCTTTGTGATTTATTCATATTATGAGAGCTTGTTTTCTTTCATAAGTCGAATAGTAGTTAACCATTTTCTGTAATAATTATAATATGTTGTTGTTGTAATCGAGGTATCTTTATAACGATTTATTTGGATCCAGAGACGTCATTAAATACGCGTTTCTTTCAATTCCCATAGGCGCAGAATGTAATGGCATCATTACCATAATAATGTGAAATCTAAACAATAGGAGCAGGGAAGATATCATATAGAGAATTTGGGGTCCGTACCTATCAGACTGGATACAAAATTAAAGAAAATAAAAAGAGGAATGTCCATGAAAAACAAAATAATAATAATAAAAAATAAAAGCAACAACAAAAACAAAACAAAAAAAGACAGGTTATAATAGCGTTAGACGTTATACAATAAAATACAAAAGACAAATCTTTGTGAAAGAAAGGTTGGCCACGGCACCTTCCATCTGGATCAGTAAAGTGAAGTTTGTTTTATTTAACGACGCCTCTGGAGCACAATGATTTTTTTTTATCTTTTCATCGGCTATTGGACGTCAAACATATGATAATTCTGACATATTTATTTAGAGGAATCCCGCTGCCGCAACATATGAGACTCTTTCCGATAAGCAGCCAGGGGTCTTTTATATGCACTGTCCCACAGAAAGGGCAGCACATACCATGGCTTTTATGAACCAGTTGTGGACTACTGGTTGGAACGGAAAAAGCCCGCTCCCTTTGTACAATAAAATACAAATATATATTTGTGAAAGAAGGGATGGCCACGGCTCCCTTCTTCTGGATCAGCTTATGCTGACTGTGGAACACCCAGTCCCTTGCAGTTTACCCTCAATTTCCACTTCTGCGTACACAGAAAAAAACTCAGATATGTTTCACATATGAATTGGCGACATATGTTTCACATATGTTAAACATATTTGGAACATACGTTATGTTAAACATATGTTTCACATACGTTTCTTTGAACATACGTTTAACAGAACGTATGTTTAACGTACATTTAACATATATGAGTATATATGGTGCTTCCCTAGTAATCAACAAACTGTTCTTGTAAATGTTCTTAACAATGATAAAACAGTTGCCTAAAGTAATTAGAAAAGTGGCCTTTGTAGGATTTTAGGTGTACTTGATTCAGAAATGTATAACGGATAATTTAAAAAATAAAATTAAATAATACCTTCCTTAGCAACCAAGATGGTGTCCATAGCAACAGTGAAACTTATAAATATCTACAGAAGCTATTTCCATGTTATTGTGTACGTCATTAACGTATGTTTAACATTTATATGAAAAACACTTTTATCATATGTTTAACGTACGTTTTTTTTAAACGTACGTTGTTTTTTAAACGTACGTTTTTTTTAAAAGTACGTTAAACATACGTCCGCCTATTCACATGCAAAATTACGTTCATGAACGTACATTAAATATGTGTGGCTATTTTTACTGTGTAACGTCAAGCAAGCACGACTTTTCGTCATGTGTTCTCCGTATCTACCAGCCGCGAGTCCATTATTTCAACCACCGCACCATCGAGACCGGAAATACAACTGTATTCGACATGGAGCGGACAGGGACTACGTTCAACTGTTTACGTCCATCAAAATGCAAACAAGGTTACTTCAGTATTCAGCGGCGTCTTCGCCATCTGTCAGACCAACACATTGATTTCCCTGTTAAAACAAAGCGAACCAGCGGAGACTTACATCTAAATGCCATCACCAATGCTTAACCTCTGCCATTTTCCCCACAGCAAGTACCTGCTTGTTTACCATATCCATCACCGTGTGGAATAATGTTAGTTTGTTTACCATATCGATCACCGTGTGGAATAATACTAGTTTGTTTACCATATCGATCACCGTGTAGAATAATGCTAGTTTGTTTACCATATCGACCATCGTGTGGAATAATACTAGTTTGTTTACCATATCGACCATCGTGTAGAATGATGCTAGTTTGTTTACCATATTGACCACTGTGTAGAATGATGCTAGTCTGTTTACCATATCGACCACTGTGTAGAATGATGCTAGTCTGTTTACCATATCGACCACTGTGTAGAATGATGCTAGTTTGTTTACCATATCGACCATCGTGTGGAATAATGCTAGTTTGTTTACTTTCCTGATTGCTCATTGTCAGTCTATTACGCTAACTGTTTTACGTGGTTCGTAATTCAGAAAGAGGCAACAATGTATTTAGGAAGGCATGACTGGTGCGTTCTGAGGTTGATGTTGACTTACGAAACGTATTGAGCATTCCAGACTCAGCAGATATATTGATAGCTAGCTTTAATAAATCAGATGTTTTTCATCAATAAAAACCCAATTCTTTGACGTTTATAAACCATCTTTTCCTGGTGGTATCGGATCTGCGAGTGATAGGTACTGGGTTCAAATCTGAGTCGAGGCATGGACTTTTCATATGATTCCACACTAAGCACACATACTGGTGGCTAGCTTTAATAAATCAGATATTTTTCATCAATAAAAAATAACTCTTTGACGTTTATAAACCAACCTGTCCTGGTGGTATAGTAGTTATGGTATCGGACCTGCGGGTGATAGGTACTGTGATCAAATCTCAGCCGAGGCACGGACTTTAATAGAATTCCAAACTCAGCACAAATACTGGTTGCTAGCTTTAATAAATCAGATATTTTTCATCAATAAAAACAAAATTACTCTTTGACATTTATAAACCAATCTTCCCCAGTAATGTAGTAGTTATGTTATTGGACCATCTGGTGATAGGAATTGGGATCAAATCTCAGTCGAGGCATGTAATTTTAATCTCGGTATAGGCTCCAACCCAGAGTGAATTTTTGTCAAGACTCATTGAGTAGGTGTACATCACTTGCACCGACCAGTGGTCCACAACTGGTTTATCAAAGGTCGTGGTTTGTACTATGCTGACTGTTAGAGCATATAAAAGAAGATTCCTTGCTGTTTATTGGTGGCGGGTTTCGTCTTTTTGTGTAACACAAATTTCTGTCCTGCCTAACAGCAAGCTGAAATGTGTGCACGTAAAAGCGCGCTTGAAAGTTAATTGGGTACAAGCACACGCATACGTGCAACCAACCATGCGTGTGTGTGCGTGCGGGCATGTTCGTGTGTTTGCAAATCGCTGGTGTCAGTTACTGCATCTTGAACATTTCAATGAATAATATACGGTCATCTGAAAGTGAGTTGACGTCGCCAACCAATCAGTGGAGACAGATGAGAACATGCAATGTTACGGTTGGTCAATTCAAATTGATGTGAAGATTATTAGTTTGATCGGTATCTGAGCAACAGAAAAGCAATAGGTGTGAATTGTTTATACGTGTATGCGTGTAACGATGATTGTATATGTATGTATGTGTGATGTTAACGACCCTATTATGCACATACATAATTAAGGTTATTAAACGAGTTTCCATTTCGTATCATGTTTATGTCCCGAGTGAAATAATTTTCAGTTGCTATATTATGTCGCATAGTTTGTTTCCAAAGAAAGGAAAACGATTGGTTTCATTTTTTATTATTGTTCGTTTTTTTTCTTCAAATTTAACTTAAAATTGATAATAGATACTAAATGGGATTAAAGAGAAATAGTGTTCTACCCCATTGTTAGCTTAATAATTGTTAGTTTGAACAACGAAGCCATGGGGAAGTAGGTCCCTTAAAAATCGTAGGCCCATGCCTACTGTCCCACCTAACTCCCCCTCCATGTGACAGGGCTTGAGCATACACATAACTTTGGCTAACTGAATAAGTATATTTTTATTTGTGTCTGTACACGTTACTCATCTCGTTTTATTTACGTGTCTTCAAAATACATGCTTTATCGGTTTCGCTGGAAATCTGGGTCAGTCTTCATCTGTCCTCAAACACTAACACTGCACCTCATCTTAACCGACTACATCTATTTTATTATCACAGATATTGATATTTCTCTAATAAATTCTGACAGCTCGTGGACCTATGCTTTCTGAACGACCCTTTCAGAGGACGCTTTTGATGGAGAGTGACTAGCTGGATTTCCTGGACAATACATCATTGACCGAAATGACTTTCTGGCTGATGCGTTGAGATGCAATGCTTATTCATTACTCGTCCTCCACAGGACCAGTGTGGAGGACTGATTGAAATGCAGTTATGAGTTGCAGCCAGTGGTTCGTCCAGGTTTTATTGAGTGGTATGAATGTGAGAGGAACTAATAGAAAGTTGTAAAACGTTATTTTATATGATTGCCTCACGGTTTTATTAGACGACCTCGAGTTCAGTTAGTGATGTTTGGGTTAGGTCATTTGTTTGATCCTTGCGACTTGTGTTCCTGATTGCGTCTGGTTATGACGTGATCTAAAAACATGAGATTCTGATCGAAATGTGTGTTTGACGACACCCCATCACATTGGTTATTCAGCGACTATTAGATGTAAAACATACATTGTTTCATTTAGAGGATACACGTAACTAACATTTAGACCACTTTCTTCCGAAAAACCAGGAGGAAATGATTGTTTGTTTGACGACACCCCTGCACATTGGTTATTCAGCTGCTATTAGTTGTAAAACATAATGTTTTATGTTGAGTATACCAGTTAATTGTTTCTTGTTGGTTTTGTTTGTATTTTATAATATCTTTTGGTTTTAGATTAATACTTGTATAATGTTATATGTACAGTCTCTCGTAATTCCATAAGGAATGGCTCGTGTATTTCTATGTGTTTTATTTATTTTTGTATTGATATTATCTGATGCACAAGGTGAGACTGAAATAAAATATCTGTATGTCTGTCTGTCTGTCAGTATGTCTGTCATTTAGACCGATAAGCAGGAAGAAAAGGATTGGTTGTCTAACAGCACCTCACCACATTGTGGTAGTAGAAGTAGTAGTGGTAGTAGAAGTAGTAGTGGTAGTAGCAGTTTTATTAGTAGTAGTTATAATCGTAATGGTAATCGTAGACGAATAATATATGCATCTGGTTATATTCGGAAACACTGTCAAACAACCAATAACCTAAATATAAGTCTATACTAATAAAGAAACGCGCCTCGGTGCTTTCCCAGTAAAATGATCGACTGTGCGTTGATGTCGAAGGTGACGCTTTCATTATATCACGCAATTCACGGTTGAGGAGAGAACTGCACTCATCTCACAAGACTCAATATTTGCACATATCGGTGGAGAACTGTTCTACAACATCAGCTTAGCGTGAGTTGATCTGGCTCTCAGTGGTACCAGCACACTCTCGGAACTCTCTGGCTTTTAACGTTTACACAAGAGCTCTTTGCGCACCCATTATTCCTTTTCCGTCTACTGTTGTTATTTTTTGTGTTCTGATGGCGTATTATTACAAACTGGAAGGTAAACACGTACGTGAAGATACAATACGCGTAATGGACGCGCCATGGCTTTAGTGTATTAAACCTGTTCAAATCAAATGGATATGGCTGGTGCTTTAATGAACGTAAATGGGTGATAAATGTAGAGTAAACATCACATTGGCGTTGGTTAAAAGGGATATCCTGAATACATATTTTGTAACTTAACATCCACTGTAACAACATCAAATACAAAAAAAAATAAAAAAGAACACAAGAAACAAAACCAAAAACAAGAAGACATTCAGACAGACAGAAAAGCAGGCAAGCAGGCAGGCGGGATGGCGGGCAGTCGGGCAGGCAGGCAGGCAGAAAGGAAGGAAAGAAAGAAGCAAAGAAGGAAGAAAGTATTTTATTTATTTAACGACCCCACAGCACAAAAGTAAACATTGGCTATTGGGGGTCACGTGGTTCATTCAAACATTTATCCGAACATACATATATTTTTCCAAACATATATACAAACACATCAATAATATCAAAACGTATACACAGTATAAGCGGTCAGATAGAAACAAACAAAGACCATGAACAAACTAAACAAATTTTCTGTAAAAAATCAGTCTCCTTTAAACAAAATAATAATAAGCTGTGGGTGGATTCGGAATGATTCCACCAAACCCTCATTAACAATCACATTATCTCTAGCAGGCTGAAGTTGAGGACAATTCACCAAAATATGACACACCGTCAATATACACTGACAGTCCTCATAACGAGGTGAAGGAAGGAAGGAAGGAAGAAAGGAAGGAAGGAAGGCAATCAGGTTGGCAGGCAGGCTGGCAGACTGGCATATTGTTTATTCAGCGGTTATTAGATGTCAGATATATGACATTTTTGCGTCTCATTGTCTTTAGAAGATATCCATTAACCCCCACATAGGCTACTCTTTCCGATTAGCAGCGAGGAATATCTTATATGCGCTTTCCTACAGTCATGGTAGCAGATACCACGATCTTTGATAAACTAGTTGCGTCTGCCTGTCTGTTCATTGGTTGGAAGACAGGTAGACAGACACCGGTCAAACTCCTTGCATGCACTGATACCAACACTAAATATACAATGAAATACAAAAAAGCTAAAAGTGGGAGCTGAAGTAATACTGACCGAAATGAACTGGGATTTAACTATTGCAAAGTTGAAGTGATCTCTTTTATCTCTTTTATCTCTTGAACAAAACTAGGGAGTATCTAGAGCGTGTATTTAAACGTATTTCTATGTGTTGTAGTCTCGCTGGGATTGTTGGTTATTGTCTTGATAGTTAACGTGATTCTATTGATCACGGAAACCAGTCACGTTATGGAATGTCTAGGCTAGACGAACATGTACTTTTCTTTATCGTCGGTAAAATACGTTTCTTCATGACGTCACGCTGAACGAAAATTTAACTAAGACTCCATCGGTCAGAGTTGATGTAGTAGGAATTGACTTTCCTGGATTTAATCTTATATTCTTTTTATTTTCTTCTTTCGTGCTGTTGATATTTTAAAATTTGAAATAATATTTTACTCTAATATATTTGACAAAAAGCACTCGTTAATGGTTCTGTAGGTTCAAGGTTATTTTAGGATATACCGAAATATCTCGGGATGGAGCTGGGGTGTTGCTTTTTCAAGGTCATAGTAAGCTTAGAATGAGGTCAAAGGTCAAATGAATACAAACGAAAGATGCCATCTGCTATATGTATTTATATATATGAAACTTATCAACGCTACGGGTTAAATATCCATGCATGATACTTAATACAAATAATTACTAGTACATTTTATTGGTATCCCGGTGTTGTAAGCTATTCCGCCCGCTGTATGGTAACTTCAAACCGGTCGTAGTCTTACATTTTTTAAATCTTAATTTGGTTAGTTGGTTGGTTGATTGAATGTTTGGTTGGTTGGTTGGTTGGTTGGTTGGTTGGTTTGTTAGTGTTCGTTGTTTCTTGTTTCTTCTTCTTTTGTTCTGTTCTTTTTATTATTTTTTTTTTCTTTCTATTAATATGAATCTTAGGTTGCCTTTATTTGTTTACACATACATACATACATACTTACAAACAAAATTAGTTCATTGTTTATTCACTTTATGCTATACATTTGATTTATGTCGCCAGGGTTTGTCATTGGAACAGTGATATTAAAATGGCAGTCACATAGTTGCAATTTTGTTGGCAGTCCTCTAAAAATATTGTGCGTTGTAATGTAATATATTTAAAAGAGCACAGCCACAAGTATGTGAACAGACCTTTTTTAATAATCAATTAAAGCAATTTACTACCAGAATAAAATCATAATTTCTTAGAGAATTACTTAAAACTTTGTCCGAGATGAATTGGTGGCAGTCCTCCTAAATGTATTGAAATATAGAATATACTACATATCAAATTCAAACTGGTTAAAACAATGTACTAGTATACTTAGAATGACAATATATAATCCTGATTATCTTATTCATTCTGAAGAATATCGTTAATAGTATGGTAGCCAACAATTATACTTTGAGTGCAAACAGTGACGGATCCAGAAAATCAATTTATGGGTGCCCCAACAGCATGCAATGTTTGTTTTATTTAACAGTGCCTCAAGAGCACTTTGATTTTTATCTTATCATCGGCTATTGGATGTCAATCATATGGTCATTCTGACATAGTTTTAGAGGAAAGCCGCTGCTGTCACATAGACTACTCTTTCCGTTAAGCAGCAAGGGGTCGTTTATATGCATTGACTCACAGACAGGACATACCACGGCCTTTGATGAACCAGTTGTGGACCACTGGATGGAACGGAAAATAGCCCAAACTGCAAATGGGTCCACTGACAAGGATCGATCCGACGACCGACTGGTTCACAAGCGGACACGCTACTGTTTGTCTTACTCTTTCTGAAGAATATCGTTAACAGTATGGTAGCACAGAATTATACTTTGAGTTTTCGATCAGTGGTGGATTCAGACAATCCATTTATAGGTGCCCCAGTAACATGATGCCAATTCTTCTGACTATTTAACGTAAAACATTTTTTAAATAAATAATTATAATTATAATTTTTGTTTTAAATGTTACATAAATTGCAAAATTTAGAGGCCCCTCTAGATCCGCCACTGGAAATATCATACGTTTGATATTGTGAAGTTAATTAAGCCAACGGTCGGTCGTCAGTTCAATCCTTCTCAGTGGACCACTCTGCAGTTTGGGCTATTTTCCGTTCCAACCAGTGGTCCATAACTGGTTATCAAAGGCCGTGGTATGTGCTGTCCTGTCTGTGGGTATGTGCAGATAAAAGAGTCCTTGCTGCTTATCGGAAAGAGTAGCCTATGTGGCGACAGCGGGTTTCCTCTTAATACATATTTCAGAATGACCATATGATTGACGTCCGATAGCCGATGATAAGATAAAAATAAATGTGCTCTTGAGGCGTCGTTGAATAAAACAAACTTTACAGTGGTCCAGCAGTAGAACGACGGACTCCCAAGCTGATGACTGTGGTTCAAAACCCGCTGAAAGCTGGCTGACACTAGACTCCGTATCAAAATAACCAAATGTTTGACATCCATTAGCCGATGATACATAAATCAATGTGCTCTTGTGGTGTCGTTAAACAAAACAAACTAAAAGCAATTGTGTTTGTATGGATCAATCAATCTGAAGTGGTTACAGAGGCTAAATATGACAATTCTAATAAGGATAACCTTCACTATTAAAATTGTGATTGACCTTCGCATATTGATAATGTTCAGGGGCGTTGGAGGTGGGGGGGGGTCTACTCCCGTTTCTGAACATAAGAATATGCCGGTGAATAATTCAACGATGCATAAGAAACATGAATGAGAATTGTTGGGAGGGGGGACTGCAGCCAGCCCCAGCCCCCGCCCCCGCCCCCGGCTCAAACGCCCCTGAAGTTAGTCATGAACTAAACTCACAAGGCTGTCAGGTACTGGGATCAAATATCAGTAAAGACATACCGATACATGCTCCATCTCAGTGTGAGTACTCTGCAAGGTTCACAACGCACCGACCAATAGTCTACAAATGGTCTTTCAAAAGTCATGGTATGTGCTGTCCTGTATTAAAGCGCATATAAGAGATATCTTGCAGCTAATCGGAAAGCGTAGCATATGTGTTGGTAGCGGGTTTCTACTAAATACCATGAACAACGCAACACCCAATGTCCGACACCTAATAGTCACTGAATGAACGGTGTTGGGGTGTTGCTAAACAATCCTTTCTTGAAGATTAATAAAGATGAACTTCGTATTATTAGTTATAAAAATTATTATATTAAAGACAGGGGTGGGACACATACCCCATTTTTTGGACAGGGGGATCCCCATATAATTACACACCTCCACCTTTTGTTTCGAAAAAATTGAAATTAAAATGCTTATGTTAGTAGCGGATCCAGAGGGGGATTCAAAGGGTCCGCCCCTCCCCATTTCTCATATGTTATAAAACATTTATATATATATTCTGAGTGGAAGGATATGAAAATTAACCATGTTTCCCCCTTTCAGAAATCATGCATCCGTGCCTGTAAATAATGTTTTACAGTATTTCTCTTTGTGATATCAATGTAACACTTTGCCATGACATTGTGGTCTTAGCGCAAATATACCGAAGTACACAGGGGGTCTAATATAGTTTGATGGCATTATCTGGAAAAGGCATTACAAAAGCATTGGATTTTCCAAAGAAAATTAGGGGGCATGCTTCTACCCACTCACCCCGGTTCCGTCCCCTCCCCAACAACTTCCAGGAAGTCCTACCCTCGACTGCGCTCGCCCTTGAATACAGAATTGATAAATATATTTTTTTGTTTTATGACAGTGGTTTATACTATGTTATTATGATATTAATCTATTATTAACCGTCACCTATTGATAACAATTATATCATGAACTACCCTCACAAAATGATATATGATTAAATCCCGTGTTACGTCCGCGGAGTGATAAGGTAAGCTCGCGGATTACTCTTCGCGGACTGATACGTAACAATGTGTGATCAGGTCAGTTGTGATTAACCTGATTGGAGGCACAATGCCACTCACAGCCACTTTGCATTGATCGGCTGTCAGACGTTGCTGATAGAGTGGTATTAGACAAGCTGTTTGCTTGTGTAAATACAGGACATTAACACAGGAATACGGCGCAACAGCATTGTAAAACAAGATTTAAATCGGTTATGCAAATGGCTGAGCCATGCAACCCGACAGGGTTTCAATTAAATGCAAATGTTCACAAATCTTCATTTGGTTTTTGGTGACACAGAATTACATCGTTACGTTCGAGTCAAATCTATGTAATACGATTAAACTGATTGTTTTGCGGAAGGGAAGCGCATATATCTCAAAAGAAAGTAGTTCTAGACTGGTGTAGGCACGGTGCACTGACAGGTTGACGACCTGCAAACCAGTTATTCAGGACTGTGTACCGGAAGTCTTCTTTCGCGACCACTCTCCTCTGTCCTTCACGAGTGATACAGATATATTATTTTGTAAGTTCATTTAGTTACTTTAAAACTGACAAGAAAAATGCAAATATATGCTCTAAAATTATAGTTTATGTATACAAATATAAAGTTCAAAATATTACTTTATCACAGTAAGCCCCAGAAGAAAAGTTATTGTTAGAAATGCAAATGCTGTTTCTGTTCTCTCTCTCTCTCTCTCTCTCTCTCTCTCTCTGTCTCTCTCTCTCTCTCTCTCTCTCTCTCTCATTATCGGTCTCTCTCTCTCTCTACATGTATCTATCTATCTGTCTATCTATCTATCTCGCTCTTTCTCTCTCTTTCTCTTTTTACAAAAAAAGAAGATAAAACGTAATATATATATATATATATTTTTTAAATGAATCACAAAATAATGCAGTTGCTTGATAATTTTGTTTGATGTTTCTGTCTATCAATTGAAGATTGCCAAACATTTCATTTAGAAACATTTTATGTTACTTTGGCCGAACATTCGCTACACCAAGGTTACTTTTCAATCTGAAGAAAAGATTTAATTTTATTTTTTTATTTTATTTATTATTATTATTATTATTCAGAAAGCATAATACACATCAGCGTATCCAGAGGGTCCGGACGCCCATCCCCTTTCTGGTAGTTTTAATAACCATTTTCCGAGTGGAATGACGTGAAAATTAACTGTTTTTCCCCAGTCCTATTCACGAATCACATTTGGACCCCACCCCCCTTCAGTAATCCACATTTGGACCCTACTTTCTGAAATCCTGTATTCGCCAATTACACCAAATACATCAACCAGCTCACCCACTGACGTAGACTCTTGGACAATGAGTTCACTATTAGATTCACTAAATACTTAATTGAAATTAAACTTTAATGCTAAATGACAAACGTTGATACAGCCGGTCAGAAATTAAAACAAAGCTTTGGAATATCCACCTAATTGGGACAACTAGCTGACCTCTGCTGCAAGACACCCCTCAAACCGATACGGCAGTTTCCGAATCCCATCCCAGTTCACGTTTTGCAGCCCTCTTTATCCTAATACCCCACCGAAGAGGGGAATCATCGATTTACGTTTCTATAGACAAACATGTGTCACTTTTTGCCAGTATTACTTGCCACGAGGCGTCCACGGCGTCCAATCACTTTACTTCGTCAACCACTCTGTTAGTTCTAACTGGATGGAGCAAGTGATCGCAATATTATCTGCCCTGGAGTTGTAAAACTGGAAGAAATTACAGGAATTACTGCAGACAGACTGTAAGAGAACGGGATCTAGTTCTGTAGTGAGGATTCTGTCTACAACGTAAGCGAATTCAACAGTAACGATATCGTAGGTGAGTAGTCCAGATATTGATTCCGTTATTTCCTCTGTCAGAAACGAGATTTGTTACTGCTCGTTACAACATCTTCACATGAGTATGTGCAGATATAAATACTTAATTTAATTGGTTGCGTCGTTCACGATGGCAATGCTTTGCTCCAGTCGGAAAAACGTTCATAATGGTATGTATGTTTAAAATGAACTTGTTTTATTTGACTTGTATCATATATTTTGAGTTAAGGCGTGTATGCATGAATTTAATATGATGGTTAAATTTCTTCTTTATCCTTTCATAATCAGTGCCTTATTAACCCATGGTCGGGCCCCTAAGGTTTGGGGTACTTCGGGTTCCTATCTGGTAACAGTGCCTCAGTAAAGAAATTACACACCCCTAGTACGTCCGGGGTCCCTAGACTTCAGCCTAGTAAACCTTATGGATAACACGGCACTGTTGATAATGACAAGTTTCACCCTTGCTTGTACATCTCTGCACAAATGTAATATATCGTTGAAATTAATTATTGTCCTTTCCTTTTCATAATGAGAATACAAAGCATTCAAATAAGTTAGAACCCACGCAAATGTACAATTTCAGTCGTTTGTTTCTCCTTTTATGACAATATTACCTTGTTTTTGTTTTGCTAAACGACACATCTGGGGCACATTGGTTTATCAATCATTAGCTATTACATCTCAAACGTTTAGAAATGTTGACATTCCAGACTCGACGGGTGTTGAATCACGATCTTCAGCTTGAGAATCCGATTCCCTACCTCTTAACCAATGAGGATAGTTCAAGATGATATAATATAACATGTATTATATTGTATGACGTTGTATTTAAACTGAATGTAATAACAATGTGTATACTACCTATATTGAGAGAAGTGAATTCCTCTGAGCAATCATCCACAACTGGTTTAACAAAGACAGTAATGCATGAAGTATGCTATATTCATGAACGTAAATCCTGCGGAGTCGGGAGGGGGGATGCACATCTCCCCAATTTTTGGACATGGGGATGCTTATATAATTACCTCCCCCCCCCCCCACACACACACTTTTCCAGTATTTATCTTTATGATATTAATGTAACACTTAGTCATGTGGTATTGGCGCAAATATACCAAAGTACACAGAGATCTATTATAGTTTGAAAATTTTAACCGGTAAAGGCATACTAAAAACATTGGATTTTCAAAAATAATATTTGATGGGCATTCCCCCACGCCCGGCTTCATACCTATCCCCCATCCCGACATCCATGAAGCTCCCGCCCAACCCCCCC
>JAULBS010106428.1:0-15505 GCA_032355785.1 Symmetromphalus regularis | reverse complement strand
TGAGCCATTTTCTGGAATAATAAATAACCCAATAGGTCTAACAAAAGGGATCCATCTAACGGCTCCCCGTATCTCTGCCGGGCCTTCTACCACTGGGCTTCTCTTCCTCGGTCAAGGTCAACTATATAAATTGCTAATCAGAGCAAACGTTTGTGAAGCACGCCTGTCGTGGTCGTAGGCGATTGGTATCTGAAGAAGAAAAAGGAGAATAAAAAGAAGGTGAAGAAGTAGTAGAAGAAGATGAATAAGAAGAAGAAAGAAGACGAAAAACAAGAAAAAGGAGAAGAAAGAAGACTAAAAAAGAGAAAAAGAAGGAGAGGAAGAAGAAGAAGTAGGAACAAGTTTCTTAATTCAGCGATTGTTTCAAAGAAAGTGAAACCATCTTCCGTACAGTTCTTCCTTTCTAGGCTAAGTGTTTTGCATAATCAGGTCCACTCGTCTGTATCATGCTATTAAGTTTTAGCAGGCTTGTGTGCGGTCGTCCAAATAGATAACCAGTTTTCCCACGAACCAACAAAGGAAAGTCTTCTGGCACAGCAGGTAATACCTTTGCCGTGTCCTCTGACTGCTGTCACATCGACGTGCATCTTTATTCGCCATTCAGCAGATTCAAAACAGAGATCGGTTTATTGTTGTTTCATTAAAAAAAAATCCCAATTTTTTTTCTTTCTTTTTTTCTTATGCCATTCAGTTGTATTTGAATAATAATCTGTATTTGTCATCTAGTCACATTTAAAAAAAAGGTGGGAGTGGTTTATAGTGATTTGATGTTTTTAAATGTCGTATTCTTATTTATGTGTCATCAAGTTCCTTTAATATTTAAATAAGTTCGTCATTTAGTCTGATTTTCAAAACATTGTTGGTATTTATTGGGTTATTTTTTTTTTAATCTGATCTCTATGATCCTCAAAGGGCAACAAGTAGAAATAATATTTATCATATTATACCCCCTGGACAATAAATAAAAATTGGCTGTTGGCGGTTGAATATTTTTTATTCAAACCGGCCTTGGTAGCACAGTGGGTAAGCGGTTGGACTCAAGGCTGGTAGGTACTGGGATCTAATCTCAATCGAGGCATGGGATTTTTAATCTAGATACCGGCTTCAGCCTAAAGTGAGTGCTCAGTGGTTAGGTGTACACCTCTAGCACTAACAAGTAGTCCATAGCTGACTTATTATGGTACTGTTATCCTGTCTGAGGGAAAACGCAAATAAAAGACCCCTTGTTGCTAATAGGAAAAAGTAGCAAATGTGAACAGGCCAATAAAAGAAAGTAAAACTGAAAAAATGAAAATGCTAAATTTATGAAGCGCTGTTTTAATATCTGAATAATACTTTTTTTTTCAAATATATTTTAACAGTAATAGTGAACGAACTGTGGTTGTTTTTGGGTTGTTTTGTTGTTTAAAGGAAAAGAAAAAAAGCAATAACCAGAAACAGTCGTTTTTTATGTCCATCATTGATACAAGCTGATTGGTCGCTATGAGTTTAGTGTCACGGGAAACGTGATTGTGTTAATATTTAATTGTTATTTCTTGAAGTAAAGTTTGTTTTATTTAATGACGTCTCTAGAGCACATTGATTTTAATCTTATCATCGGCTATTGGACGTCAATCATTCTGACATATTTATCTAGAGGAATCCCGCAGCTACCACATAGTCTACTCTTTCCGATAAGCAGAAAGTCGTCTTTTATATGCACTGTCCCACAGACAGGATAGCACATACCACGGCCTTTGATGAACCAGTTGTGAACCACTGGTTGGAACGGATGTTATGTCTTGAATTAATAAACCTTTCTTGAAATAATAAGGATCATTTTTTAAGAAGAATTCATATTATAACCTACATTTCTTTTAGAAATGAATTTTCATTTATTTTTAATATATTAATTCGAAGCTTCATAGCAATAATTAAGGATGTTTTTTGTTTGTTTTTGTTTGTTTGTTTTTGTTTGTTCGTTTGTTTTTGGTTTTAGTTTATTATTATTAATTTTTTTATTTTTTATTATTTTTTTTTTTTTGGCGGGGTCTTTTATATATCAGTTTTTTTCACGGATCTTGAATGAATAACATTGTCATCTTAGCCTCGCGGCGTTCATCGTTCTTACATTTGCATCTTATGCAGTTACATTATTATCATAATATAAAGTGATAAAAAACAAAATAATAAAAAATATATAAAAAATAACTTCTTTTTATTTATTTAATGTCCTAGTTCATTAAGCACACCTCTGGTTGGTTAGTGTTATTACGTCATTTCTGAATCCTGGTATTAAATAAATATGTTAACGAGCTATTTAGCATGAGTGTCACTGAAATGTTAAGTACTGTTACCTGCATACCATCACAGCCTCATACCTGTACCGCTAACCTACAAGTGAATATTTATATAAAATGTCAGACCCGTCCATTGAAATTAAATACAACCAGCGTACGTGCCTTCGTCTGGGAGTCCATGTGACAATTACACAGGCTAATAAAAACGAAAAGTATGTTTCATCCCTGCATTAGTATAAAAAAGTAAAGTGAAGTTTGTTTTATTTAACGACGCCTCTAGAGCACATTGATTTTGTATCTTATCATCGGCTATTGGGCGTCATACATATGATCATTCTGACATATGTCTTTAGAGGAAACCCGCTGTCGCCACATAGGCTAATATTTCCGATTAACCGCAAGGGATCTTTTATATGCATATACCATGGTCTTTGATAAAACAGTTGTGGACCACCGGTAGGAACGGAAAATAGCCCAAACTGCAAATGGATCCACTGCGAAGGATCGATCCGTTGACCAACCGGTTACAGCTTGAGTTACATCCCGCCCCCCATGCTTTAGTATTTGCTGATGTTTATTTATGAGTGTGTGTGTATATATATATATATATATATATATATATTTGTTTTATTATTATTATTCATTTTACATCATGTATCATATTTTCAAATGTCTTTTTTCTTTCTTTTTCGTGTGACTGTATTTCGACACAATTGGTTTATCAAAGGCCGTGGTATGTGTTATCATGTATAATAAAGATCCCTTGCTGCTATTCGGAAAGTGTATCCTATGTGGCGATAGCGGGTTTCCTCTAACGTCCAAGAGTCTGAAAATACCAATGGCTGACACATAATAGCTGCTGAATAAGCAATGTACTTGTCTGTCGTTAAACAACCAATTCTTTCCTTTTTTCTATCGTTGTTGTTTATTTGGGACCGGCCTCGGTGGCATAGTGGTTAATCTGTCGGTCTTGTGGCTGGTAGGTACTGGGATCAAATCTCAGTCGAGGTATGGGATTTTTAATCTTGATACCAGCTCCAACCCAGAGTGAATGATCCGCAAAGCCTCAATGGGTTGCTGTAAGCCACTTACACCGACTAGTGGTCCATAACTGGTTTAACAAAGGCCGTGGTATGTGCTGTTCTGTATATGGGAAAGCACACATATAAAAGATCCCTTGCTGCTAATCGGAAAGTGTAGTCTATGTGGCGGTAGCGGGTTTCCTCTAAAGACCATGAGTCACAGAATACTTTATGTCAGACACCTAATAGCCGCTGAATAAACAATGTGCTGGTGTGTCGTTAAACAAATAATCCTTTCCTTGTTTTACTTGGCCTAAAAGGAACTTCTTGCTTGACTCAGTTAAGGAAGGCGTTTGTCAGTGTCATAATGACACTAGCATTTGTCAGTGAATATAAATATACAAAATATACCTAATTAGGTCAAACACGTAACGTAATTTTTACCTCTGTTTTTGTCAGCGTATACACAAACCTTTTGTGAATATAATCAGACGGAATGAATGTGGAATGTTATAACGTCCTTCAGAACCTTATTCTAGGAAGGAAATTCTTGATTCAGCTTTAAGGTGCTAAAACGTACCCGTGTTCGTAATGCGGTATGCAGCAGCTGTTAATTATTGCTGTATTTTATAACTTCGCAAACTGGGTACACTGTCAAAGCCTTTAATGAATGCCACTCCAGCTGTCTCTAGAAATAAAGCATGTCGTATACCGCATACTGCATGTCGTACCGGGTCACTCAGGGACCCAGTATTATTTTCTATCGGACCATATCATTAGTACTGATATTTTGCCAGATATGAGGCATGCAGTATACGACAGCGGTGAATTCAAAATACATTTTATACCGCCTCAAACTGGATACTGGAATATATTATAACATTGCCAAAAAAAAGTAAATAAAATAAAACGCTCACATCATCCGTATGCTACACACTAATGTATTAAGAATTAGCTTTTTTTTTCTTTTTTCTTTTTTTTTCTTTTTTTGATAATGGGAAATTTTTATGTTGTCGGTCTTCTCTGATGACTCCGTGTTACAATATTACCAAATGTTTGATATCCAATAGTCGACTATTAATAAATCAATGTGGACTAGTGGTATCGTTAAACTAAAATACATTTTGTTTTAACTTGCAGGGGCGATTCCAGACGAAAGACTGCTGGTGATGGGTAACACTGTGTATATAATTATGTTGTCAGTGGATACCTGACTATACGACTGCACTAGAGATGAACGATTGTCTGGGATATGAGCGTCGGATAGATCCTTCTCAGTGGATCTATTTGCAGTTTGGGCTATTTTCCGTTCCAACCAGTGGTTTACAACTGGTTTATCAAAGGCCATAGTATGTACTGTCCTGCCTGTGGGACAGTGCATGTAAAAGATCCCTTGTTGCTTGGCGGCAACGGGTTTCCTCTTTAAAAAAATCTCACAATGACATAGGTATGACATCCAATAGCCGATGATGAGATAAAACTCAGTGTGCTCTATAGGCGTCGTTAAATAAAACAAACTTTACTTTTTGGGGGGGATATGAGCATCAGACCACAATTAACTTGTCTATGTTCTCTTATATAGGCCCAATGACCATAGTACATGCATTAAACTCACTAGACCACTGACATTACACAAGAAACTTTACCTGCCAGTGGGGGATGTACCCTCAAAAGGACATCTCTTGTCCAGCTCGTTTGTGGGGTAAAAAGCCAAATCACGCCCGTTTCAGTTCATTTTTTACACAAATGTCACCTCACTTCCAGGGGCTGCCATGACCATATTGCAGTATCCAATGTTGACAAAACGGTATCCACTTCCCTATCAGTACTATCCTATCATTTCAGAATGTAAAGCAGTTTACCCATGAAGAAAAATATAACAATATCTCTCGCATATATTTTAATATCATGGTAAAGCATGGGGAGATCACTCTTGTCTGTGGCCATATCGTGGAGTGTGTCATAGGGCTCTTTCTGAAATTGTCCCGAGGTTAGTAGAAAAGAGTTTGTGATTTAAGAGATCGTGTTTGTATGCCCTGCTCCCAGTACCTGAGTGTTAAAACCTCAAACCGGGATTTCTAATTTGTAGTAGTGAGATACAATAATGACTATAGTAGCAGATCCATGGGATGCAGGGAATCAGAACGCCTTTTTTTACCATTTTACGAGTGGAAGAACGTGAAAATTAACTATTTTTCACCTATTTCAATTCACACATTACTTTTGGACCCCTCTCCCCTTTCAGAAATCCACATTTGGACCCCCCTCTTAGAAATCCTGCATCCGCGTCTGGACTTCTTGTTTTGTGTGAAGTTAACTACATAGCGTCTCTTTCATTAATTCAAATTAAACATTGTTGCATTAAGTGGTTATATACATTATGCATTTCCAAGATTAAATTGGCTTTATCTTTTAAAGCCATCTATTCGGAATACAACCTGGGGATTGTTTTCGTAAACCTTATGGTAGCTTCACCTCGTTTAATACATAAAGATAGTTTATGTAAATGTACCACTTGTTTTGTGTGAATACCGGCGTTTCTTTAATTCAAATTAACCATTGTTGCATTAAGTGATTATATACATTATGCATTTCAAAGGTTACATTGGCGCTATCTAACGACATCTAATAAACTTGAGGGTTGTTTTCATAAATATTGTGGTAGCTTCGTCTCGTTTAACACATAAGACAGTTTATGTAAATGTACTGGCAATTGCAAGGTGAACACCGCCGTCTCCGTTGCATGTAAATAGTCCAAAATTTATACAAATAATTCTGCAAATTATCTCTTATTGTACATGCTCTTTGAAAAGATGTAGCAGGTCCCAAAGATTCTTTTTGAAGATGAGATTTGGTAGCTAAGGTTGTCATAGGTAGGACAAGACTAGTGGCATGTGTTTAGGTGAACCCGCAACAGCGGATTTTTATTTTTGTACTGGGGCGGGGGGGGGGTCGTTAAACAAAGTGGGTTTCAAAAGTAATTAATACTCTCAGAGCATTAAACACAGGCTGACCTTTTTTGTATACACAGGTGATCAGACATTACTTGTATATTACGTATTTATGAAGTTAAAATCAAGATGTTTTGCCTCTTTTCAGATCTATAATTCGCTGGGACGATCATAATTCTTTTACAAGAGTTTTTATTACATCATAAAATAAACACACTGGGACAAACAAAACCCAATGAACAACATTCCACGACACATTATCCGTTTACTCGAATTACTGGCAAAATCAACGTGAAACGTCTACACTCCGTAGCCATAACAATATTTTCCACAAGAGTTACGTCCCATCTGTCAAACGTTTTAACAACAATGGCGGCTTAGGACGATTCTTTGAGCTATATGCGAATCCTTCAGACAAACAAACCTCCTAGAATCTCACCTGCAAAGATATTGGTCTTTGATTGCCTCTTGTGGTAGGTAGAACCTGTCCTTAAAGGACTTATCTCGGCTCTATGACGCAAGCGGACCACCACACAGGGTCTGGTGTAGCCGGCATGATGACCATGCATTGTGGGATTAAGCTTCGAGGTGGCTATGTGGGGGATTACCCTACAAGCTGCAAATGATGCTCTACGTCATTTAGCTAGCCTAGCCAAAGTCCCTTTATGGATTTTGTTTGGTGCGAACAAACACAGTACAGAAATGACCACAGTACAGTCTATTATTAAAGACATAGATGATACGAATTGGTACTTCAAATACCAAAATGAATATTAAGTGATACGTTATGTAGGCTCCTATGCAGTATTTCTGAAAGGGGGTCCAAATGTGATGGGTGTATAGGACTGAGGGGTTGGGGGAATGGTTAATTTTCACGTTCTCCCACTCGGAAAATGCAAAAAAAAAAAAATTACGAGACGGAGGTCCGTACCACCTGGACATCCCTCTGGATCCGCTACAGTTATGTCTGGTGAACAGGAACAGTTTCTTCAGTTATTGTAAACTAAATTGGACGAATTGAATTACTAATACAGGGCCGGCGCAGCCGTTTAAACATTGGGGGCGGCAAGACTTAATAGGGGCGCCATAAAGTTTTAGATAGCCTATTGTCGCAAAAAAGGGCGCCTCCAATTATTAGTGAGAAAAGGCCTCCTTGCGCCCCGGTCCTGTAATAGGCATTGTAGTTTTAATTTTACAAATATTTTGACTACTCTGTTGTTTTTTAAAACTGTATTTTATTTTCTGTTAACATTAATTCTATGAAAGTTCAGTCACCGACCAAAAATATTAATAGTGGTGAACAATCTGATATCCATGAAGAAAATAAAGGTCAGACAGAGGACATATTCAGATAGAACCTAATGCATACTGCATTTATCCACAGTTAAAAAAAACCTTTAAAAGTTGTTACTTTAGGCCAAACAAAATAATACCCTTGGTTCGGGTGATATTGATGATGAAAATTAGTGCAGGTAGATATGCATAACGGTTTTTTTTTTCTCGGTTTTTTTTCTGAAGGTTAATTTTTGAATTGTATCTGGGGAAAATGTGGGCGCGTTACTTTAAATGATTTTCCATGGTTGACGATGTTTACAAGATCCACCTCAATGCTTTTCTTTTCGGGAATTTTTTTTATTTTCACTCCCGATAAAATGTTATGGGGTCGGCGATTTTGACAAGAGTACGATCGGAATCGGTAGCATAAAATGTTTTTCTTTCTAGCCCTTATAAAATTGTCTGTAGTCGCATTTTATGAGCTCTGGAAAATACGGTTGGTCGGGTGATCCGAACCAAGAATATTTTTTTTATTTGGCCTTAGCTGAATGCACTGAACAACGTGTTCGTGAAAGGTGATCGCTCTCCACATCACCTGCATTACATGTATACATTCTTTATGCCATTACCTACACAAGAAATGGTATTACTGTCAACATACACTGTTTAAACATGGTTCACGTCCGGCAGTACCATCTTTTTTCTTCTTCTAGGGATATGATAAAAAAGAAATAAAACAAAAGTTCAAATTTTAATATAAAGTTTGGAAGAAATATTTCGAATACTGAATTAATTAAGAAAAAAGGGAATTTTTATATTTTTAGCCGTTTTACACTTTTTAAACAGGTTTGTTGTTGTTGTTTTTGTTGTTGTTAACTGTTTTTTTTTAACTGACAATAATATAAGAAAAGTAAAGTTATTAAGTGAAATACTGTTTTATATTGTATACACGGTACAAATTATTTAAAAAGATGTTTTTATTATTATTATTATTGGCAATTATTTTTCAATTGAACACACTGGTGTTTCGGTGTGTCACTTCTCTTGACGCGGAGTATAACGTATTTTTAAATTTAACTCTGGTGTTTCAATTTGTCACGTCTCGTTAAGCGCAGTATAACGTATTTTTAAACTGACACACTGATGTTTGAATTTGTCACTTCTTGTGACGCAGAGTATAATGTATATTTAAACTCAACACACTGATGTTTCGATGTGTCATTTCTCGTTAGCGCAGTATAACGTATTTTTAAATTGTACACACTGGTGTTTCGCTGTGCCATTTTTCGTGACGCGCAGTATAAGGTATTTTAAAATTTAATACTGTGGCTCGATTTGTCACTTCTCTTGACGCGGAATATAACGTATTTTTAAATTGAAGACACTGGTGTTTCGATGTGCCATTTCTTATAATGTGTCGTTAGGTATAACTGAGAATCCTACTAAATTAAAAAAGTAGGACAAATATTTTGATTCCTTAGACGTACCCATGCACATCCGAAATAACATCTTGTGACATTTAGTCTAATTGGTATTTTGGAGTTTTATGTTTTTGTATGTAAAATGATTGTGATTTAATTGCGTCTGTTAGCTCTAGGGCAGAAATGTATTTTGGTTGTTCTATTTTACCAATCAGTGTTCTAATCAGAAATATTAGTATTGTTTGTTTAATGACATCCAACATAGTTGTCATTATTACAAAAAGGAAAGGATTGTTTATTTAATGTAATTCCAGCACATTGTTTATTCAGCGGCTATTAGGTGTCCGACATATCGTATTCTTTGACTCATTGTATTTAGAGTACTATATTTAGACCGATACCGCCACATAGGCTATTTTTCCATTTCCCGAGTAGCAGCAAGAGATACTTTATATGTAATTTCAATTTATAGCACATACCTCTGCCTTCGATAAACCAGTTGTGGACCACTGCTCGGTGTTATTGGCTTACACCTACCCAATGAGCCTTTGCGGAGCACTCACTCTGGGTTGGAGCCGATACTGAGATTAAAAATACCATGCCTCGACTGAGATTTGATATCAGTATCTACCAGCCGTGAGACCATCAATTTAACTACTGAGTCAATGAGGCTAGGTCCCTAGAGAATCCTCGGATTCTTTAACGTTACTTTTTTTTTAATTATTATTTTTTTTTATTATTATTATTTTTTTTTACATATTTCGCAAAAGTTAGGGGGGCGGGACCCCGAACCCGCGAGGATCCGTCAGTGCACCAAATCTTTAATTAAAATATAATGCTTCCAAAACTGTCCTGATTAAGATCAATTACTGGTTGTGCTAATCAGAGCAAGCTACATTAGTGTTATGTCTTTCGTGTGTACAAATTATGGCCTATATTTAAGTTAGCGCTTATGCTCAAGAAAGGAAAAAAACAGAAAAAGTTTGAGTGGGAAAAGGGTTGATTTTTTCTTTATTAGCAAGTGATTTGTGTAAGTATTTTCCCAAAAATAGTATAGCATGATACCATTGAATTTAATTTATATACATCTAGGAGATAATATATTAAAAACGTGGTTTGTTGCAAGATATCATTTTAAAGGACTTACAGTATTTTGATGACCTCACCAACTTAAGAGTAATTCACATTGTGGTGGGTTAGAAGTTGCGGATCCAGACATCCGCCTTTTAATTTTTTTTTTCGTTTTCCGAGTGGAAGGACGTGAAAATTAACCATTTTTCTCCAGTCCTATTCACTCACCACATTTGGAACGCCATCCCCTATCAGAAATCCGGCATCCGCGCATAGTTAGTCCAACTGAATGTGCGGTTAGGGTCAACAAGGTGAACGTTCTTCAGTTTTAAATGTGCATGTATAAAATGACATTGACAAACTGCCTGCCCATAGTCTTGGTCAAACTCAGTGTCGTATCTCTCTGATATGTCTCACCTTCAGAACTATACAGCTATGAGCGTTTATAGACTAACTTGTGCATCTGTTAAACATTAGCATAACATTATTATGAACGTGAGGACGCCACCCTCAAGCACTGTTCGTTGTGCTTCAGAAACGATTAAGCCAATGACCGTTTATTAGCCGTTTTACGATTATCTGTAGATTCATTGTTCTTTAAATCTGTCTTTACATCTCCTGGTCTAAAATCAACCACTAATTTCCTAATTTTTTATTTTTTATTATTATTATTTGTCTTTTGACCTGTGAACGCCTTATGTGAATGATGCAAAAAGTAACGTTTTATTTAACGTTTCCAGAGCACATTGATTTTCATCTTCATTGGCCCTTGGACGTCCGTCGATTATCATGTGGTCATTCAGACATATTTATTTATCGAAAACCCACTTTCGCCACATAAGCTACTCTTTCCGATAAACAGTAAGAGGTATTTTATATGCATCGTCCCAGATAGAACAGCACATACTACAGCCTTTGATGAACCAGTTGTGTACCACTGGTTGGAATGGAAAATTGCAAATGGGTTATGTATGAATGGTGTAGGGGTGCAACGATATACCGGTATATCGCAATACTTGCCAAGCGCAATATATATACCGCGATATGGTTTCGTGTATCGTAATATATCTACCTAATGAATATCCGTCTATAAAACTTATGACCATGACAGTATGTTTTAAAAATAAAAGTTAAAACTTAATTAAAACATATAAATCTACGGTGTTTTTTATATTATTATATTCTTTTTATTTCATAAGAAATTGGTACAAGTCTGCCTATACTACCTAAGATATGTTTAGTAATTAGTATGATAGTATCAAAATTTTACTTTATCACATCTTGGTAATTAATATAACTGTATTGCGATATGTATTGCAATACGGGTTTCCTGTATCGCAATATATCGCAATACGGTTTTGGCCGTATCGTTGCACCCCTAGAATAATGCATCTGAGTGTCAATATCCGCGATACAGGTTGGTTTGGATTTTGCTTAATGTAATCGTCCAAATTCTGGTCCGGGTTTTGTTAAATTAATGGGGTCTTAGCGAGATGATAATCTGATTTACTTGTTTACCGCAGGAGGTATCGAGGTGGTAATTTATCTCTTTTGTTTAGTTTTCCATTAAGTTAACGAATAGCCTTTTCTTTCTGTTTGCCCTTTTTTTTTCTTTTTTCTTTTTTTTAAATATTCTTTTCAGGGGAGGGACCAGATGAGAGACCAATGCAAAACTGGTAATAGGCCCAGGCCAGATGTAAAATCTAGGCCCCCATTTCAAACTGCCCATTTGTTTGTTTTTCACTTTTTAATCCATACGGAATTTTAACCTTAGTTTTGCTGCAACCTAGAGCGAGCGCTTTACAAAGCTCAGTGGATAGGTGTACACCAATTGCACCAATCATTGGTGCTTCACTGATTTATCAAAGGCCATGGTATGTATTTCAATTCAATCCAATATTTTATTTACATCTCACCTTTTAAAATACAACAAAATAATAAGTATATACAAATCTAGTAATAAAAATACATTCATACAAGTGTTTTAAAAGCCACTCAACATAGTTATGAGAGACGAAAATGAAGTAAACTAAAAAACTATATAAAACATTTCTAACAAATAAATACATATAAATAATTATAAAATAATTATACCCCTCTATACACAATATCATGCCTTTTTTCTAAAATCTTCAAACACGTTTTGGCACAGCTTTTCATTATTAAAATATTCGAGAATAAAAATACACTTTTATCACTTAAATTAAAATCTTTAAAACTTGGACAAATTAAAACAGCATTATTAAAGAAAACCTCCCTCAAATCATTATATAATGGACAAATTAAAATAACATGTTCTTCATTTTCAATACAATCCTTTATAGTTAAAACAAAATCTTTCATTTCTTAAAATGTTTTCATAACGATCGGTTTCAATCCTTAGTGGTGCAACACCACATCGGAACTTTGCAAAAACACTCCTGTGTCCTAGTGGCTTAACAGTTGTAAATAAAACACAGTACAATAATTATGTTTGAACAATTTGTGTGTTCCTAATTTGTTACCTCCTTTGCAACTAGTTCCATTCTCTTTCCTAATATTATTTTGTCAATCTGTTTTATGTACTGTCTGTGGGAAAGTGCATATAAGATCCCTGCTGCTAACTGAAAAGTAGCCTATTGGTAGTGTTTCATCTGAAGACCATGAGTTTCAAAACGCTATAATTTATTATATCTAATACCTAATAGCTGACAAATAAACAATGTGCTGGGCTATCATTAAACAATCAGTCCTTTTCTTTCTGTTTTCCTTTCTTGGCTGGACTATATTAGCACTACGTTTAGAGGGCAATGGGCCCTCCCACCCTGAACTTGGTCACTGACCAGGGGCGATGTAGCCTGGGGGAGTCTGCAGCCCCAAATAGTTCCCATAAATATATTCTTATTCATTGTTAAATTTTTCAGGCAAATTCTGATGTTCAGAAACAGGAGCACCTCGTTCCAACGCCCATGCTGGCAATGTCAGATTCTGACCCCATGTGGGAATGTAAATAACTTGTTGGTTGGTTAGGGTCATGGATAGAAGTGACTACTATCTTTACCCATGCACAAAGGCAGTAACCATGCTTTTGTTATACAGGTTTCAGTGTACCAACTGTTTTTCTTTTATTACCTGTGCTACAGGTAGGTAGAAAAAACTAAGAAAAAACAAAGTATATTTTTACTACATATACATGTATATACATACACAAGTGATGAATAGTTACACAACATGTACATGTATAAGCATTATAAAACAAAATATGTCACTTAGTCCACTTCATAAATAACACACCTTTATGTACAATTTTCTCTAATCATTATTTATAGCAAAAAATAGATTTCTTCCTAATGTAATAATTTTCTAAAAATAACATTTAGAAATCTTGACAAATAATATTTGTCCATTTTACTGAGAAAAAAGCCCATCTCATTAATTTTTTTTTTTAATTTAAATGTTTTGAAACATCATTAAATTAGTTTTTGTTATTAAAAAGAATAAGTTTATGTAATCTATTAAGTTGTCTTACCATAGGAAAAGTAGCCACTCAGTCTTTGTAGTTAAGTTCCATTATTAAACCGTGCTACAGGTAGGTAGAAAAAACAGAAAAAACATGATTATCTACTATTTCTTGTAAAAATAGCTAACACAGTAATGCATATACTAGTATATGAATATTACAAAATTTGTCTAAAGATATCTTAGAGGTCCAGCTGTCATAGGAGTCCGATTGTAATTTTAAGAATGTCTTATAATAAAACAATTAAAGGACTGAAAACAAGCAAGTGTGTAATAAAACTGATAATATTACACCAGTAAATCTCATCATCATAATTAAAGGTACCAGTACATAATATACTTTATTTTAAAAAATAATTTAAAAACTGAATAAAATTTTACAACATAATTAAAGGTACATATAACATACTTTGTTTTAAAAAATAATTTACAAAACAAAATAAAATTTTATAACATTATTAAAGGTACATAAAACTTTATTTTTAAAAAATAATAAAATTTTACAACATAATTAAAGAAACATACACTGTAACATAGTTTATTTTAAAAAATAATTAAAAAAACAAAATAAAATTTTACAACATAATTATAGGTACATAACATACTTTTTATAAAAAAATAATTATAAAAAAATAATTAATTTAAATAATTTAAAACACAAAATAAAGTTTTATAACAATTAAAGGTACATAACATACTTTATTTAAAAAAAAAAAATTAAAAATAATATAAAATTTTACAATGTGAGGTTTATTTACGTCTTCCTTTAACAGCATATTAATTATACAGTAAATGTCTGTTGACTACCCAAACTGGGCCTTCAAGACAAAATTGTTTTAGAAAGTCCATTTTAAGTAGATTATCTGCCTTTTTGAATCACTGTATTAATTGTTTCTGTTTTGGAAAATAATTCTTCAAAGGTATTAGCCATATCTTTTTAATTTAAATTGTTTTTAACTTTTAGGCATTTCCTTTAAATCTAAATGATGGACAGCATTTATTTTTGTTAGTTTTATTTACAATTAATTTATTTTTCAAATTCAATTTACAAAAAACAAAAATAGTTTTACCAGTAATAAAGAACAATCAAACTGTTTCAACTAATATTAATAATACTCATTCTATTAGTTATTTTGCACAGTTGGGAATTCCTCGTGGTTCTGGTGGCGATTCAGTAGTGCTGCCAATCCAGACAGGTCGATCAATGTCACCCGGTTCATTTATGACGATCTTCCAGATGTTAACATCCTCCTCTGCCTTGTGAGTATCAAGATAACTGTGAGCACTAACCTCATATTCACGCCCAAACACATTTCTGTAAACAATCATGGTACAGTTAGACCATGGTCGACTTGTTCAGTTGTTAGTTAGCTTATGGGTTATTTCTTATGTGTACAGTGTATGCAGTGGCTTGGGTGTCAAGGTCTACATATATTTTTAATTAATCACTAAAATGTTGACTGGGGCACTCCCCCAACAAATATAAAATTAACCTTATAATTATGAATATTAATTTGGAGGGGTTAATGAAAATTGGTACTATGTGTATGAATAGGTCAATTTTGACAGTAATTTATGAATAACCACTTAGCTAGTGTTTTAAATAAATGCTCTGAAAAGATATACTAGTATAAAGAATACTTCACTGATTTCCATAATACTGTATGTATTTTCAATCATACATGTATGTCATAAAACAAAACTTGTGACATACATGATACAAATTAAAACACATGAATTGTAAAATACATGGTAGGCCTATCTCGTGGGAATGTACAGTAAAATACTCTTACAAAGAACTGCAAGGGACTAAGACTATTGGTTCGTTATAGCAGTAGTTCGCTGTACACATTTTGCTAAAGAGTAAAGTTGGCCGTCATTTTGGATAATTCAAATTGAAACACAAGAATTAAAAAAAAACATCAACAGTTAATTTATTAGCACAAATGCATAAATAAAACATTTTGAATAAAATAAGGGTTCAGTCA
>JAULBS010106417.1:0-15505 GCA_032355785.1 Symmetromphalus regularis | reverse complement strand
TAATGCATGAATAATGTATTTATGTATATAACCTATAGGTAATATATTTATGTTTATAACGGTAAAAGTTGTCTAAATGCAGTTTTAACTTTACCGGTATTAGGAATATATACAATGTTGGTAGACATTTCTATTTAGACTGGTAAAACAGGGGCGGATACAGGAATTTTGGGGGGATCAAAAATATTTCAAAGGTCTTTAATAGTGGAGGAGTGAAAGTGTCCAAAGTTGAGTCAAAGTTGGATATGAGTCATATGACCAAAGATTACAGGAAATAAAAAAAAAAGTGGTGTCCAAACTGTGCAGGTCCGTCCCTAAGACGGTTTGTTGTATTTAGTTTCATGCTTATATCCAATTAAGGTCCAAGCATACTGTCCTGGGCACACAACTCAGCTTTCTGTGCTGTCTGTCTATATATTTATATGCATTATCCCACAGACATGATAGGGCATACCACGGCCTTTGTTAAACCAGCTGTGGACCACTGGTCAGAGTAAGTGCTATAAACCTACCAAGTGAGACTTCGGAACACTCACTCTGGGTTGGAGCCAATACTGTGATTAAAAAATCCCATGCCTCGATAGAGATTCGATCCCAGTACCTACCAGCCAGGAGTCCGATAGCTTAACCACTGCGATACAGGGGCCGGTTAAGACCTCACCCTAGATTAGTCTATTTATGAAGTCGATAGTGAAAACACTGGCCCTGAAAACCATCAATCAGTGATCATACTGTAGACGTAATGAAAAAATACAGAGTTAAAGAAATGACTTTCTGTAATTAAATAAACATGTAATTTGAGAGCTATCAGAACATTTTCGTTTAGTTCAATTGGCGTGTTCGTTTCTGTAACTCAATTTACTCACACACATTGTTCGATGTGAAACTTAAAGTATTCAGTCAATGTACTTCAACGGCGTTTAAAAACAGCCACGTATTAAATGTTTAGTTTAACTGGTCAATTTGGTTTTAATTTAATTTGCACCTATAGACGTTTGAAACACCTGAGACAGAATGTCAAAAGTTTAAACTGAGGAAACTATATCGGATTAGGTATGGAAATTCTAATTAAAAAACACATTTGTTTCAGTTTTTGCCCTAAATGACGATAAGAACAAAACTTATAGTAATTAAATTCAACTACATGTCTGAAGTTAAAATAAAGTCATTTTTGTTCGTTCTTGTATGTTATCTGAAATTAGGATAAATTCTAAACTTATTATCATTGGTAAAATTTTCAATCTGCCAAAAACTCTAAATTGGAAGTGCTAGACATAACATAAAAATTATAATCTTACACAGTAAAAATAGCCACATGTTTCACATATGAATTGGCGAACATAATTATGTTTAACATACGTTCTGTTAAACATATGATTAACATACATTCTGTTAAACATATGATTAACATATGTTCTGTTAAACATATGATTAACATACGTTCTGTTAAACATATGATTAACATATGTTCTGTTAAACATATGAATAACAGAACACATGTTTAACGTACGTTTAACATATGAGAATTTATGGTGTTTCTTTCTAATCAACAATTATAAATTAGCAATGATAAAACAGTTGTCTAACATAATTATAAAAGTGGCCTTTGTATGAGTTTAGATATGCTTGATCCAGAAATGTACAATGGATTTTTCTGTATTTTGAGCATGCCCACATCCAGTTTGGTTCGGGCACACAATGGATATTTAAAATATCAAATTAAATATACCTTCCTTAGCAACCAATATGGTGTCCATAGCCACAATGAAACTTATAAATATCTACAGAAGTCTTTTCAATGTCATTGTGTATGTCATTAACTTATGTTCAACATTTATATGATAAAACATCCTTTTATTACGTTTAACGTACGTCCGCCATGACAACATTATGTCCATGAAGGTACGTTAAACATGTTTCAGTTACGTTTAACGTACGTCCGCCTATTTACATGACAACATTATGTCCATGAACGTACGTTAAACATGTTTCAGTTACGTTTAAGGTACGTCCGCCTATTTACATGACAACATTATGTCCATGGACATACGTTAAACATGTTTCAGTTACGTTTAACGTACGTCCGCATATTTGCATGACAACATTATGTTCATGAACGTACGTTAAACATGTTTCAGTTACGTTTACCGTACGTCCGCCTATTTACATGCCAACATTATGATAATGAACGTACGTTAAACATGTTTCAGTTACGTTAAACGTACGTCCGCCTATTTACATGACAACATTATGTTCATGAACGTACGTTAAACATGTTTCAGTTACGTTAAACGTACGTCCGCCTATTTACATGCCAACATTATGATAATTAACGTACGTTAAACATGTTTCTGTTACGTTAAACGTACGTCGCTATTTTTGCTGTGTAGGTCGGTTATTTTAATTTGAACTCACCCACGCCAAAACCTCTACACGATTAAACGTAAAAGGTAAATACGTCTTGTTAAGTTTGAGCCAGTTTCTTGATAGATACAAAACATCTATACAGTATGTTTGCCATCAAGGCATGCTATTGTTGCATATTTACACTTTGAACTCTGTGCTGCATTTTCACTAGGTAACAATAATAACCCGAACATGGAACAGTCTATTTTTAATTAGAAATAATGAACTGTAAACACTGTAATAATCGTATTTTCTAGATTAAACACAAGGTTTCTATTTACAATGACATTTGTATTATAAAGTAGCCCACATATTCACTGTTTAATGAAAACTCAATAAACCTAAATCCTTTAGTAAAGTAAGGCAGGTTTCAATAACGTAACCTTTATTCATTAGCATGGACGATAATAAGGTCACAACGTTAACACTGCTATCCGGAAATTAATTTGAGATAGGACTGATTTAAACCATTTCATTTCCGCACAAGTTCTAGTACGAATGTTTGACAATGCACGAAGCGGCACTGGGACTATTCACCTACAAAACTGCACACGATTTGATTAAAACCATACATGTAGAAACAGCATGTGTAAGCGATGTGATCCGACATTTAACACTTGTAAAGTAGTAAGCATCAATAGCGAACAGCTTAACGTTTGAAGATGTGGAAATGTCATATCTCGAAAGTTCGACACTACTTCGTGAATTAACTCCTGTCTTCAGTATCCTGGAAAAAGATCTATACATTGGTGGTGCATGATTCTCCTCTGATAAACAGTCTAATAATCTGTTAAGTTTGAGGTGCTTTGGTTTTACAGAAGACAAATAAATGAATTTGTTTGATGTGAAGCCAAATGCTATTTCTACTTTTGGTCTTCGTATCAAGCAGTTGTTAACTGCTTCCAACATCATTTTTGATGACATAAGGGAAACGTCTTCATATTTTATTCTTTCATTATGGTATATTAAACCACTTGATAATGTATTTGATCTAGTGTATCTGAAGACAGATCATACAGATACCCTATTATACAAACAACAGTGATTTCATTTATGTTTATACTGATGGAATACGAGATGGTAATGCTGTACCCTCTGCTACAGTGTTCCCATCTGAAATAATTTCCAAGATATTACCTGATTCGGCTTCTATTTTTCTGCCAATATTCAGGCAATTCTTGATGCCCTGGACAAAATTAAGAATTTAAATGGATCAACGTTGTTATTTTTTACGTGTTGTTTTATCTTCAACAAAGAAGATTGTTTTTGTTGGCTTCCAAGTCATCGACATGGTGACATTAGGGCCATTGAAAACGTAGACCTAGCTGCCAAGGCAGTTTCGAATTGGTCCGGTGTCAATATGGGTATCTGATATATGTATATACTGGAACAAAGCGGGAGCGAATAAACTTCCTTTCGTAAAGCCAGTCTTGGGAGATTGGCAGTCCTCCTGCAGACGACCAAGAAGGGATGAACGTGTCTTGTGTCGTTCTCGCTTTGGACATTATAAGTTGTAGATGCATCACGAGGGGTATATGGCTTTTTATGCACCCTCTATGTGTTCTTTTACCTCGAGCCTAAAAATAACAACTTTGATCCATTTAAATTCTTAATTTTGTCCAGGGCATCAAGAATTGCCTGAATATTGGCAGAGGTGCTTCTACAACGAATTTATCTTGTCGACGTGTCAAACTATATAGTTAATTAAAGTAATGCAGGAGAATACCATTCGGAATGTTGTTCAGTCGATCACTGGTTTCGCCGATAATTGTTACGTATTTAGTAATGACGTTTTTATGTATGACTTCATGGGTATAATAAAGATGGCGATGCAGCAGACATGTTGTTGTTTTGTAATATTGTAAGTAAATAGGATAAATAGAATTCGCTTCTCGTGTTTTTTAATATGTAAAATATCAACTGAGTGTTAATTAATCGGTATTTGTCTTAATTGAAATTTGTTTTTAATATAATTGGGGTGGATGTAAATTGTTGAAAATTACAGACAGGGTATAATAAAAATTGATTCCGCCCACAGGGGTATAAGGGTTTTGTCAACCGGCAAACAACCAAAGGGATTAAAGAATTTTACATGGAGGTAAGATAATATTATTTTGGAACCAAAAAGGTTTAAAACAATACAACATCTCGGAACGTCTACTATTTACTATTATTACTATTATTACAACAACATAACAAGGTATTTAATAAAAATAAAATGATACCTTTCTAGACAGAGATATTTCGGAATCACGTTTTCTCTTCATTCCTTTGAATTCAGTAGAATTAGTTCTCAACCTAAAACAAAAATAAAAACTACATAATATATTTTATATCAAAAAAATATATATACATTTTGTATCAAATAAAGTAAAAAGAAATTATTAAATAATCCTTAAAAGGAAACAGAATTTAAACATTATTTCAAAAGACAAAACACAAGCACCCAGCTAAACATCATTTGAGGAAAAACAAGTTTTAAATCAGTATCATATAAAATAGATCATCATATAAATGTTTGTAGCAAAGATCAGTACTTTCACTGTTGTGCAAATGGCTATTATATCCATATTAGACACAATTAGCATATCACAATAATGTTCAAAATGGCTAGTACCACAAATTTGTTTGGAGTCAATGTTGCAACTCATTAAAATATCAAATGTTATGAAATATCTTTATTACAGAAGCATATTAATTTGTTTTGTTTGTGGTTGTATTGTAGTGGTTTATTACCCTAGGACATTGTTAAAATAATAATTGTGAAACATCAAATTATATGCAGGGATTTATCCATGCTTTATATGGTACCAAACATTGGCCCCTTCTCAAAGGCAAGTGGCACTGAAAATTCCCAATTTCTGGACAATAAATTCACAAATTGGTTAATAAATATAATATTAGTTACATAAATTCAGTGGTGTGAAACAGTTCCCAATTATGACTAAAATCACACTAATTTTCCCAATTTCTATACTATAAATTCCCAAATTGGTTACTAAATAGAATATAACAGTTGCATACATTGTTATATGAAAAACACTTCCCAATTATGACTAAAATCACACTAATTTTCCTAGTCCCTTTAGCCATAGGACCATGGTGAAAAATCCTGGATAAATCCATGATATAATGTGATAGTCTAGAACTGCCTTTACCTGTTTCCGGGCCTTGATAAAGAATTCTTATCATCCTGATCAACTGTTCCAAGTAAGCGACTGTGAACTCGATCTACAGGTTTACCTATCTCATCATCACCCACATCTACTCTTGTCGCTTTTCCATGCACACCAGTTTTTGATTCTACTGCAGCTGCAATGGGCTTCACAGCAATAGCATCAGCAGGGGCTTCTGATGCAAACTTAGGCAGCTTCTGAACAGGAGCCCCATGCTGTGGATGATGGGCCACACGACTTCGTTTCATTCCACACACAAGAGGAGTAAGTTCTTCTGGTGATGGAACTTTTGGCTTAATAACATCTGGTTTGGTACCACGTTCCTGGACCAATTTGGATTTCTTTTTACTTTTCTTATGCTTTTTCCGACTGACTGTGATGAAAGACTGTGTGTCCTGAGAGGGGATTAGATTGTTTGTCAATACAGCGGTGTCTGTATCATGAACAGGGGAGGAAGGGAGTGGGGATACTGGTTGAACAATCTCAAATATGTCTAAATCTACAGGACTGATAGAAGATGTCCTCAGTTCTTTCTGAATCAAATCAACAATAGACAAATAACCAGAATCATCCATTGAAACCAGTTCAGATTTAGTTTCAGAAGGACCCACTCCATCAGGACCCACTCCATCAGGACCCACTCCATCAGGACTAGTTGTTAGTTTTGGCATGAAAGACAAAGGAAGAGCATTCTCTTCAGAATCCAGATAATTTTCACCATCCTTAGAGTCTTCGTTCTCCAGTTCTGGTATTAACTCGAGAATGTTTGAATGGCTTTCAAACGCTGTACTATTCCCAGCATCAGATTCTTCAGGATTAGCACTAAACCCAAATGATGTCTGAGTCTCTATCTGTACTTTCTTTGGTTTTGAGTTGTCATTTTGAGAAGACACAAAGGTGGGAGACATATCTCGTGATGAAGACTCATTGGATTCTAGCAGTGGATATTCCAATGACTTGTTCATCGGCTGTTCATTGACATTACAAGAATCCATTGTTAAAGAAGAATTTCTGGATTCTATCTGTGGATTTTCCAATGACTCATCCGTCTGCTGTTCATTGACATTACAAGAAACAACTGCCAAAGAAGACTTTTTGGATTCTGGCAGTGGATTTTCTAATAACTCATCCGTCTGCTGTTTGTTCACATTATAAGAATCCACTGTTAACGACTTTCTGGATTCTAGCTGAAGATGTTGCATTTGTTCACCCATCTGCTTTTCTTTCACATTACAACTCTTAGTCAATGAAGACTTTCTAGATTCTGCATGTGTATGTTCCAGCCCATCCTTCTGTTTCCCACTCACCTTACAAGGATCTGATGCTGAAGGTTTGCCAATGATCTCTGACTGATGATCAGAATTTATTACACAATCTCGTATTTCAACATCAGAATGAACAGAAGATGAACTAAATGACTTTCGGATATCTTGTACCTTAGTTTTAGCTGATAAACTGTCAGTCTGTCGACCTTTAGCTATTTGCTTAGCAGATTTTGGCTTTGAATTTATTTTGAGATCAGACTTTTCATCCGAAACACACCTCCTTGAAAATATTTCTGAGTCCTTTTCTAAAGACAGTGTTTTTGTTTCCACCGACTTCAAAACATCACCATCACCACTCATTTGAGATAAAGGAGAAGATTCTGTCTGTAACAATTTAGCAGTAGCTTCATGTTCCACGGAAGGTAAATTTTTACTTATTGTAGTGCTATCTTTATCAACAATGTTTTTCTTAGAGGAATCTCGACGATGAACAGGTCTAAATGCACTTGATGATAGAGTTCGTGAGGAAGGGATACTGTTAAAACTGGTTTCTGAATCTAAATCCCTCTCACTTTTCTCACCCAGGACACATTTGTCAATAGAGGTTGGAAGATTAATTTCTGTTTTTGAGGAAGAAATGTTTTTATCATTAGAATCAGAATTTCGATTCATTCTTTTATCTTCCATCCTAGATGTTTCTACAGATACTCCATCAATTCTTTCTGTACCGACGTCTGATTTATCTTCTGGTACATCTTTCTCCAGAAAAGAAGTCGATCTATCATTTACAATTGAAGTTGATGATCTTAAACTGTATTTTTCACCCCCAACATTATTATGCCTGTCTGATACAACATCTGTATTGTCATTTTTGGAGCCATGCCCCAGATTTTTCTCAACATTTACCGTTTCTTTAATACTGTTAAATTTTCCCTTTTTGTGTGCATTGCAACTGACACACATTTCATCAGCAGTGTTAGTTTTTGTTTTTGTATCACAACTGTTACATATTTCCCCAGGATTGTTAATTTCCACGTCAGTATCCTCCGAAATGTTTGTTTTTGTTTTAGACTCACAACTCTTACGTAATTCCCCAGTGTTGTTAATTTCCATGTCTGTATCAACACTGATAAACCTTTCCTCTGGTGTACTTTCCTTCTTGTCAATTTCTCTGTTACGAGCATCATCATTGAAAGACACATCCTCAACAGATGTTTTCGTTGTATAATTGTCACTGTCTAATCTATTAGCACCAGTATTTTCTAGATCATCTGAATTAATTCCAGCGATTACTTCTGTACCAAAATTCTTTTCAATCCCTTTGTCACCTTCTTCAAACGATCTACTAGAACTTGTTTGGATAAGATGTGATGTTGATCGTGTACGTCGTTTTGGCTGCACATCCGAGAATTCTTTCACATTGCTTTTGTTGCTACCATCCCCAGAAAGGCTGGTCGTACAGATTTCTGATTCATCGAGTGAATTGCTAGAATGTGTATGGACGAATTGTGACGTGGATCTGGTACGTCTTTTTCGTTGTGTAACCGAAATGCTTTTAACAGTGGTTTCATTGTCACTAATTCCAGATAGATGAGAATCACAGGCGTTTCCCTTGTCATATTTTCCAAGTGATTTAACAGAACTTGTGCTGACAAAAAGCGAGGTGGATCTTGTACGTCTCTTGGGCTGTGTGGCTGAAGACTCCTTTATGTTGGTCTCCTTGTCTCCATCTCCAGAAACTTTGGACTCACAGCTTTTTGTTTCATCTTCCCCAATTGAATTACTAGAATGTTTAAAGACACATTGTGACATAAATTTACCATGTTGCTTTGGTTGTAGTATCGAAACACTTTTGATGTTGGATTCCTTGTCTCCATCTCCAGAAACTTTGGTCTCACAGCTTTTTGATTCTCCTTCTCCAACTGAATTACTAGAATATTTAAAGACACATTGCGAAATAGGTCTAGCAAGTCGCTTTGGATGTAGGACTGAAACACTTTTTATGTTGGCTTCATTATCACTATCGTCAGACAGATTTGTCTCAAAGGTCTGCAATTTGTCATCTTCTACGAGTGATTTACTAGAACGTGTATGGACAACTTCTGACACAGATTTTTTATGTTGCTTTGGCTGTAGGATTGAAAAGGCTTTTATGCTTGTTTTATTTCCACTATCTCCAGGTGCACTTGCGTCTTGTTTAACTTTATTAGGCTTCCTTCCACTTTTCCACAGTTCTACATTTCTAGCATTCTTCGTCTTTGGTGTAGAACAAAATTCCTGAGTCTCTGGATGATTTGAATTTGATTGAATACTTTCATTTTCCTTATCAGTCATTTCAACAACATTTTTACCAGAAAGACTGTTATCTGCACTATTTAACATTTTTCTTTTAAAACTATCTGAGTTACCCAAATCTGGAGTAGGCAATATACCGTCACCTTTTTTCTTTTTCTGTTTTTTTGCTGAAATTCCTAGTGTTGATTTTGAGCGTAAATATTTTCTCACCAACGACTGGTTTGAAATATTTGGCTGACTAAAAGATCTTGTTATTCTTTTATTTGGTTTAGCAATATTCTGAGGAAATTCTGTCTCATCATCTCCGGAATCACGGTCTTTAGCACCGAAATCTGTATTCATATCTTCACTCTTATTTTCTAACACAGAACTGGAAAGTCTGTTAACATTATGCTTAGTGTCCTGTGTTACATCGTCATCACTCTCTGATGCAGTTTCACAAAACTCTGCTGATACAACTCGGTTTTGTGTCCTCATTGTTGGAGTTTTCCTAGCTGCCTTCTGTTTACACCCCAAATCCGTATTTATACCTTCGCTCTTGCTTTGTAACAAACTGGAAAGTCTGTTAACATTATGCTTCATGTCCTGTGTTACATCGTCATCATTCTCAGAGGCAGTTTCACAATATTCTGTTGAGACAACTCGGTTCTGTGTCCTTGTTGAAGCTTTCCTAGCTGCCTTCTTGCTACTGTTACTCCTCACAAAACTCAATGATTCTTTTCTATCTGAATCACTTTCCATCTCACTGACTTTACCTTCTTTCTTTGACACAGAGACATCCAATGCTGTTTCACCATCAGATGAAGTTTCACAATACTCTGCTGACACAACACGGCTTTGTGTCCTTGTTGTTGGAATTTTCCTAGCTGCCTTCTGCCCACTGTTGGACCTAACCAATCTCAGAGAACTAGAAGAGTGAACAAACCCCAATGATTCTTTTCTATCTAAAACATTTTTCATCTCACCGACTTTACCTTCTTTCTTTGACACAGAGACATCCAATGCTGTTTCACAAAATTCTGCTGATGCAACTCGATTTTGTGTCCTTGCTGTTGAGGTCTCCCTAGCTGCCTTCTGTTTACTGTTAGATCTCACTGATTTCAGAGAACTAGACGAGTGAACAAACACCAATGATTCTTTTCTATCTGAAACACTTTCTATCTCACTGACTTTACCTTCTTTCCTCGTCGCACAGACATCCAAACATGATGCAACAGAATTTTCTTTATCACTCAATGTTTTCTCCTGAGTAACGACTTCGGTTTCCAGATTGTCATCAACCTGTTTGGTGGATATTTTGGCACGAGTTGAGGTCTCATTTAAACGTTTTATTTCAGGGGACGTTCTGAGTCTGTTAACTATTTTTGACAAAGGTAGCTCGTCTTCAGAATCTGTACTCTCTTGACTAAGTCTGGAAGATTCAAATTTATCAGGACTCTTTGTTAAATTATCTACATTGAAAGGCATTGATATTTTCCTTCTGTAATCAGGTCTTAACCGACGTCCAGTTTCCTTCGTTTTTTGTTGACTTCCTTTTCTCTTTGAAGAATGCTGATTCTTGGAAATATTTTCCAAGTCACTAGAATCTGTATCTGATGTAATTACCAATCCAGATATTCTTCTTTTAGGACTAATAATTTCTTCATCAGAATTGCCTCCTGACTGGTCTTCCATTCTAACAGACATTTGTGAATCAGATTTATCTTCATTCAAACTACAATTTATTTCTGCATCTGCTTCAACAGATTTCTTTTCCATCTTGCTTTCTAACTCAAATGAATGTTTGTTTTTCATTTTTTCTTTGTTAGGACTGAGAACATTTATATTAAAACTGTCTTTAACAGAATCTTCACTCTTTTCAAAGAGGTCTAACTGAAGATTTTGTTTTGGCTTAGGATTCTTTTCCTCCTCAGAATTATTTTCTTTGATAGAATTCAATGAATCGAATTTCTTTTTTTTTTTCTTTGCACCTTCATCATTGCTTTTATTTTTAGCTTTCTCAGTAACTGAAGCACTGTTACTATCTATTTCAGGTTTTCTGGTTCTGGAGACCGTTACATTTTTTACTTCAACTCCATTTTCAACAGTTTCTGAAGCACCTTCTGTCCTTACATGCTCTGAACGACCTACACATTCTTTTAATGTACCATTGTTTTCCAAATTAACATCCCCATCTGTGTTAAGATTTCTTGTTTCTGATGCCATCATGATTCTCTTTTTGTCTCCACTTTCCTCACCATCTCTCTGATCTATCTCAGACAAACGTGTACAACTTTCTAAATTTTCACTGGACACCATAGTCATATTTTCCATGACATTCATATTCTCTTCCTTCCTGTCTTGAAAATCCGTCTGTAGTGAATCCAAACCATCCGTATTGGATTTCTTATTTTTATCGCAAACAGAATCAGATATATTAGAAAAATCCTTTATATGTTCTTCCCGAGTCAGTATTTTTTTCTCTGTGTTTAACCAAGACAAGTTTTCTTGTTCAGTAACCACAGCAGAAGGTATTTTCTGAGCTGCCATTTTGTCATCGTCATCTACATTGCTGGATGTTTCTATACACAATTCTATATTCTGACTTACGCATACTGCTTTAGCGTCTTTCTGATTGGATGCTGGGTTTCTGACAAGCGATTTGATTGGAGAAGATATACATATATTCTGCTGCAGTTTCAGACTGGTGCATACTGCTTTAGCTTCTTTCTGATTGGATGCTGGATTTTGGATGAGAGATATGATTGGAGGAGATGCACATTTTTTCTTTTGAATATTTTCGGCGGTCTCATCACATACATTCATTTCAGGTGTTGGGGTGTTGGTTTCAACTCTGTTATTGTCTGTTTTGAAGGCATTAATTATTTCCATCTCATTCTCATCCTCGCTATTCGACTCCTCACTCATCTCCTTCTGGAAAATAAACCAAAATAAATTTATTATTTAACGATGCCTCTAGAGCACATTGATTTTTATCTCATCATCGGCTATACGACGTCAATCATATGGTCATTCTGACATATTTCTTTAAAGGCTACTCTTTCTGGTAAGCAGCAAGGGGTCTTTTATATGCACTTTCCCACAGATAGTACAGCATATACCACGGCCTTTGATAAACCAGTTGTGGATCACTGGTTGGAATGGAAAATAGCCGAAACTGCAAATGTATCTACTGAGGACTGATCCAATTGTACAATGCAATAATACTGAACAAAGGAATCAGCTATTAAATAACAAACTTTGTCATTTTGCTCATTATTAATGCAATCACAAGCAGTAATTTTTTTCTGCTCATGTTTACCTTTTTTGACCATATATCCACAGTAACTTGAGGTGTATGCCCAGGACAGTGTGCTTGAACCTTAATTGGATATGAGCATGGAAATAAGTACAACTGAGTGACTTACGCAAGGGTAGAATTTCACCACGGCAATGAGGCATTTGCTGTGCCGCTCAGTCTCTTTGCTGCAATGCACTCCCAATTTCACTTCTAACAAAGGCAAATGTTGCTGCAACTTTTTTCCCGCTTGCCCCATAGGAAACTCACATTTGCTGTTATGCCCCTAGTGTGTCCTCAAAATTGCCTCGGTGTCATCTTGATTCCTAGGAATCCAACGCAATAATCGCCGTGCCCCCCAAACACCAAAGTGCTTATGCATGTGGTTGATGATGCAAGATTGTTCACCTTCTGGACACTGCAGGTGACTTTCTAAACAACGTCACGCAAACGCTTGAATACGGCAGGCGACATTTCTCGACAATCGAACTGGCCCTTTAAAATTATATTTCCTGTTGCTTAAATGCATTATGGGAGGAAATGACACAATACCTATATACATAGCATGTTCCCTATTGCAAATGGTGGATTTCTGAAGTGTTTGATCTCCTTTATCAATAGACATTTTCAGTGTAAATTTGGGGTTTTTTCATGCCTTTTTTTGTAACGTGACGAGCAATGGTGGCACAGTGCAAGTCAAAATATTTGGCCAAAATGAGATGCCTATCACTGATTTTTCGCAAAATTAATCCAGTTTTTTTGGGAAATAACTCTTAAAAGAATTCAGTAGTCTAAAGGTTAAGGTACTTAGTAATTATTATGGTAACCTATGTCTGATGTAAGTAGAGTATCATACAATGTTAAAGTCTAATGAGTTTCATATATTTCATTTTGTTTAATATAATTATAGCAATCAGTTTAAACATGGTTTTCACACTGAACATAAACTGTACAAGTCGCTATGACTAGATTAAATACCTGTGTAGTCCAATGAAAAAAAATAATAGATGTAACATATAATAAGTTAACATTTTCTTCTTTTCACCAGATCAAAGCAAGGATAAGCAGTGTGTGCCAACATACCAGCATGACTATATTACAGTAGACAAACACTTCCTGCCTACAAGCTGTGACCACAGGTAAGATGTAACTACCAATCACAAGCTGGACACCGGCCAATGTCAAAGCTTAGTGGTGTGCTTCTTGTAGTTTAATCGTAATCAAATCAGACTGTTAACAGGATTGATAATGGTAAGCACTGTGCGCAGACACTGGTAAGCACTGTGCACAGACCACCCTTATAAATTAGAGGAGTGAGTCTATTACAGTGTATGTAATTCAGTTACAGGCAATATGGGTATGCAAAATCAAACTGAGTCTGAAACGTGACATGATATGTCTGGGTTAAAACCATCACTTTGTGTCCACCAGTAGAGAAAAAAAAAATTGTTTTATTTAACAACGCCTCTAGAGCACGTTTATTTTTATCTTATCATCGGCTATTGGACGTCAATCATATGGTCATCCACTTTATTTTAGAGGAATCACACATAGGCTACTCTTTTCTGACAAGCAGCAAGGGATATTTTATATGCACAATCCCACAGACAGGACAGCACATACCATGGCCTTTGATAAACCTGTTGTGGACCACTGGTTGGAACAGAAAATAGCCTAAATTGTAAATGGGTCTACTGAGAAGGATCGATCCGATGACCGACCAGTTCACAGGCAGACACGCTACCATTTGAGCTAGATCCCAGTAGTAAAGTGGTTAAGCTATCGGGCTCATGGCTGGTATATATTGAGATCAAGTCTCAGTCAAGCCATAAGATTTTTAATCTCAGTATTGGCTTCAACCCGCAAGGCTCTGTGGGTAGGTGTAAACATTTACACTGACCAGTGGTCCACAATAGGTTTATCAAAGGCTGTTGTATGTATTATCCCATCTGTGGGATAGTACATATAAAAGATCCCTTGCTGCTTACTGATAAGAATAGCTGCATTAGTGTGGCGGTAGCAGGTTTCGTCTCTTCTACTAACACAAAACTCCGTCCTGGACAAACAGCCCAAGACAATATAAGCATGAAAATAAATATAAACAATCTCAACCAACAGTTTGTTTAAACATCCCTCAGACAGTCTTAAGCATGTCCTGTATTCATATGGTTTGTTTCTTATTGTTGGGGAGGTGGGTGGGGGTTGAAGGTGGGTGGGTAATCATGGTAACAGTTTTGTCATTAATATTCAAGGACAAGATGTTGAAAACACTCACCTTCAACTATTACAGAAATTCCAGATGAAAGGCTATACTATGAAATAAAGATTTATTTTTGTTCCTATTAATTATTAAATGTAAGTTGCTCTATACAACCTGATTACTCAATTATTTGCAAAATGTGATTGCATTTTGAACTTTTATCTAAGATTGCTTGAATCACTACATACTACTATAGATCTAAAGAGGTCTCAATTGTACAGATACATTTAATTTTCTATTTAGTGGAAGAAAATATTGATTGTGAAAAAAGAAAAAGACTGAAAAAAGCAATTTTGAAAACAACATGTTTGCCGGACTGGATGTTGTGAGGTTTAGTGAATGAAATTATTGATCTCTCACAGAATCCTGGAATGTCAGCAAGCTCTGTGTTTACAAACATTTTAAAAGTCTGCACTTGAAATCTATACTGTCAACCAATATGAATTGCAGGAAAATAAAGTGTTGTTGAGTCTAAACATTGAATCAAAGGTTGAAAGATCAGCAAGCAGACGCTCAATGTGTCAAGTCTGAACAGACTTCCACAAAGTCTGCAGACACCTAATATCATAGCAATACCATTCCACAGTCTGCAGACTCCTAATATCATAGCAATACAATTCCACAAAGTCTGCAGACTCCTAATATCATAGCAATACAATTCCACAAAGTCTGCAGACTCTTTAATATCATAGCAATACCATTCCACAAAGTCTGCAGACTCCTAATATCATAGCAATACCATTCCACAAAGTCTGCAGACTCCTAATATCATAGCAATACAATTCCACAAAGTCTGCAGACTCCTAATATCATAGCAATACAATTC
>JAULBS010106406.1:0-15506 GCA_032355785.1 Symmetromphalus regularis | reverse complement strand
GTGGGGAGGAGGGGCTTCAACATATTTAACATGACAAATAAAAAGATGAATGAATGGAACTAATTTTATAATTATTACGTTTTAATAAAGGAAGTCCTTAGTCTGGAGGGCCCCAGGGCAACTGTCTCCTTATAAATCCAGCCCTGGTGATATTTGCCTACAATATAAAGTGTATATGTATATATGTGTATAACTTAAATTTTTATTTATATATTCATAGTTCATTGGCGTAGCTTGGGTCTTTTTTCTAGTGAGGCAAACTTTGACAAAGGTGAAAAGGAGAGGATTGCTTTTGATATGAAGAAATCTTAACTAACCACTAAAGGAAAAAGAAATGAGGACAAATGAAATATTAAAAGTAAAGCTCATGTATTTTCTAGTTTAACACACAAAATAATGATGCAAACAACAATTCATTATTTAACAAAAAAACAAAGACCAACTATTAAAAAAGTTATTTTAATGCATCATAAATATAGTATATACAAAATATACATACAACTAATTTATTAAAATATTAACAATTACATATCAAATGAAATGATCAGAAATCACCATACATGCCATTTCAATAAAATATACTGAATGTATTGCATGTTGCCAGTTTATTGTATGGAACACAAATACGGGTTTTATTACCGCGGTGGGCTTTCATAACTGGGAAATATTTTTCATATTTTCTCAGTGAGAATTATACATTGGTTTAACAAGGCATTTCTGGATGTTATGACCAATAAGCTTGCCTTTACTAATTATGACGTTTCAAATACGGGTTTATCTATCTATTTTCCATGTTTTTAACTGGAGTACTTATGTTTTTGCGTGACAAAGCCTACAGAGTGATTGAACATGTCAATTTTTCATAAACTCTACTCAATTTAAGAAACATGATAACTTCACATTTTTCATAGAATGTTTCCAGAGAGCTCAATCAGTTATACAAAGATCAGTAAAAAAAATGTGCTCCTTAAATTATTTTTTATTAGTGTATAACGTATTTGACATTTGAACGTCACTCCTACAGTAAAGTACTATGCTGCAAAGTAATAAAGCCACCTAACATTTGTTAAATATGTTGCATCACAAAATAAAACATGGAAGAAATTCTCTTAAACATGCACTATTATTTGTTAACTAGATTTACCAAATTTATCAAAAAACATCATTAAAACACTATTAACTGGAATACATATAAGATCTTTTAGAAAGTAGGCCAGAATTTTCTACAAATTAAATACCAGTATCCAAAAATGCACTATTTATGCAGGAGTCAAAATACAGTTATCCTGACCAGTTTTGGTTGGCAGACATATCTCAGGATGGGGGGTATTTCTGAGTGCAAGCCAGATGGCTTGGCAATCATGGTTGTTGTTATATTTGCACAACATTTTGTAAAATAATCTGACATCATAACAATCAGAATACCTGTAAAACTTATTCCACCACAAATGTAAATCATCAAAACATTCACTGCCAATATTTTACTGATATTGATGGGGGTTTTGTTGTTTTTTTCTCTCTGGCTGACAACTTCTGAGTCAGACCAGCAGGTTTTATAACTTGCCAGCCTGATGGCAGCAGTTTCTGCCAATGTCAACATCTGCTTATGGAACTTTGTGGTTAACATGCTCTTAAAAGTAAAAAATAATTCACAGATAATCAATTTCTTCTTCTGTTAGATTCAATCACATGTAATCCTGTCTTCCACCGTTTTTAAGTATTTAAACATGCAAACTATTACCATTATTATTTTCTGCTAGTGTACAAAAAAACAACAACTGGATTATGAAAATGAGCATAGATAGTAAGTAGAAAAATAACTTTTAAAAAATAGACTACCATAAAGTAATTTGAAACTACTGGACCTAAAGAATTAAAGTTGGTCATCAGAGTGACCTGATGAATACCTTCGATAGAACTGCAAGAGGTCATAGGCAGGCACACAAATGGGTTTTTCCAAGTTCGCATTTGGTATAACAAATGTAATATAATTCACTCTCCTGTCTGAAAAAGTACATCTCTGGTTGGTAATCTGAAAGAGCAGTCTATGTGGCAGCAAAATGTCTTTTTTTTTTAAATCTACATCATGAAGTAGTCACCATATAGCTGGCACGATATCAGCAGTTTAAACAAGCATGCCTCGTCTATCAAAACTTTTAGATGACAGATTATTTTGATGTATATATGGAATGGGTTTGTAAAGTGCACATATGGAATAAAACTTGTTAAATGATGTATAAACTGACCAGTTTAACCATTACAATATTATGTCCCAAGGAAGATGCACAATAATCCTGGATTCCATCCATTTGTTTTCTGGATTATCATTAAGAAAGAATAGATGAGTATAACAGCCAGTATATCACTAGCTGAAGAATTTCCAGTATACAAGTCCTCCAAGAATTGCAAACTCAAACACAATTATCACAGCTAGAATCATTTTGTTGGTCATGACTCTGAAAACAAAAATACAAGATAATTAATACCAAACAATCACAGCCAAAATCATCTTGTTGGTCTTGAGTGAAAACTATAAATATGTGATGCCAAATTAATGTTATCAAGATGCAATGGGAGTAACATAAAAGGGTTTTAATTTAACATAAATTTCTGTATTACAAAAAATAAAACTCTCTACATGCTCTGTTCTGGTGGAAGTTCAGTAGAGTTTAAGAATTTGCTTTAAATATCTTAGTCCAGTTGTTCATTGCATGCCTAAACAAAGAGTTATTCCACAAATACTTAATGCTTATAAGAGGTTATAGAATGTGTTAAGTTTGCATTCTGCTGAACAGCTTGATACAATGGGTTATTGAAATATTTCTTATTTAAATAGTTTCACATAGTTGAGAAATCATTTTAACTTGATTATTTAAGGAAAACAAAGAAAAAATATGGTTCATTTGGAGATCACATCAATTTAAAATTTGGTTTAGAAACTGATTAATTACAGTTTATGCTAACTTAAGAAGAACAAGGCACTGGTGTCTATGATACATTTAAAAATCAGAAAAGGAAGAAACTTTGTCTGGGTATTTCCCAAAGTTTTTTTTATTTGACACATTGGTATGCGCATGAGATGAATAATGTTAACCTTTAAATATACCTGAGTGTTATTCAGCACAGAACATGAAAGCACTCATAATAGCAATACATCTGCATATTAATAATACTAAATATGGCAATTCATTAAATACACATAGTGGCTACTGCATATATTTCTTCCCAGTGAAAATATGCTTTTCCAGATACTAATAAAATTCCTTAATAATGCTTACCTTCTTGCCATTCCTTTTAATATTTTTCTACTTCTCCCTAGATTCACATCAGTGTCTGTTAACTGAAAACAAATTTCTAACATGTATTTGATTCCCTAGATTCACATTAGGGTCTGTCAATTGAAAACAAATGTCTAACATTTATTTAACTCACAATGAAACTAATGATGTTCTGACTAGCATGTTCATCATATTAATAATTTTTATATCAATGCCTTTCCTTTTGAAAACACTATATTAACTATAAAAGAGTAGAAATTTAACATGGAAAAGATCTCAGACTTATTACATTGACAGGCTGATTGTAATTAGCAAAAGCTATCAGGCATACAGTTTGGAGATTTCATTTCTAGGATTCCGTAATTAACATACTGTTTCAGCCGTAGATCCATGAATTTAAAAATAGGTATTTCAAATCTCATTTGGTAGATACATAATATTCATAGCAATTGATACAGAGTTTCTAAAACTTCAGGATTCTGATGGAATCATAAACTAATTTTAAAACACGAGTCTTATGCTTCCAAATCAAAATGTGGGATTAATGGATGCACAGATTCCCACAAAATTCACAGACTGGCTACCTACTACTTTGTCAGACCATATGTAAAAACATACTGGGTCAGTCAGATCAAATAATTCCACACTATGTACAAATGTAATTTTGAAAACAAAAAATTAAAGATTTGTAACAAATATTTTAGAAAAATTATATTTATATGCTTTTTAACATTCTTTGTTTTGTTCAGTAACTGTTCTAGTTAACATAAGAGCTATTCATTTAATACACCATGAGAAAAGTAATGAATGATAATAATTTGAAATATTAGACATCCATACTGGAGAGGACTTTGAAGAGAAGACTGTCATGCCTTCAACCCTAAATATTTCATTTAAAAATATAATGATCTCAAAGGTATCCAGTCAATTCGTACCATAGTCATTTCATACCCAATTTTACCATTTCGTACCAAAGTCATCTCATACCATAGTCATTTCGTTCCATAGTTATTTGGTCATTTCATACCATAGTCATTTTGTATCAAAGTCGTAATAAAGATCAAGTATATACTGAGGTTGTTGATGAGGTAAAGGCTCCCGTTTCTGAGCATCAGAATTTGCCGGTGATTAATTTAAAAATTAATTAAACAAATTATTTTTGAGAATTATTGGTGGGGTGGGGTGCTGCACATTGTTTATCCAAAACCTATCAGGCAGAGAATCTATCGACAGTACAGGCTAATCTTAAGGACGTTTGCCTATATAAGATTGGGTGTGGGCAGAGGTCTTCATATGGCAATAGCCTTCACAAATGTTCAGAAAAGTGAATTCAATGGTCTGAGACTGAGAGTTGTTTTGGTGCGAATCTTTTATAGTTTTAGTTATTTGTTTGTTATGTACATTTTATTAACAATAAATTTATATCAAGTGAAACGATGTGAGCACCAGCCATCAACCTACGTTATCGGCCAAGTGTGGCGTCATTTGTTTTATGTTGATGGTCTCGAGTATTTTCTGAACAGTTTCGTTTTGTTTTCTTAAATTTTATTCAGAAAAAAATATTAATAATAATAAGTCTACCAGACACCAAATCATTAGTTTTCCCAGCATTTATAAACATATAAAAAGCTGAATTTCAGAATTAACCAAATAATAGGACATATCGTCAATAGATTTGAACGCATGTACATGTCATAGCTAACGATTTATTAACATTTGCTCACATTATCTTATACAATAAAAATAAGAAGTGGCAAACCATGACCATGAAAAGAATAAGATACCGGGTACGAAATGACTATGGTACGAAATGACCAATTAACTATGGTACGAAATGACCATGGTATGAAATGACTATGGTACGAAATGACCATAAATTCTGGTACGAAATGGGTGGTACGAAATGACTATGGTACGAAATGACTAACATCCGTTTGTATATGTGCTAATACTGACAACAGTAGTGGTATTTTACAAGACTCCACATGAAAATAATTTTTACATTTTTTTCTATTTTTTAATTGCTGCTTGAAAATGTGTATCATACAGACTTTAAAAAATACATCTATCCTTCATTAATTGTCTTTTTGTGTTTTATCATTGCATAAGTTAAAGTATGGATGGCCAAGGATCTCAAAACCCCTCAGTATCAAAAGCTTTTCAAAATGTACAGAAGTCATATGAGAAAAAAATGTCTGATGTGAAGAAAAAACAACCTACAAATACCAGCTCTTATATTCCAGGTATAGTATGTTGCATTTCTTGTTCTTCTTCTTAGAAACTGGAATTTGGTAAAATTTTAGATAGACTTATAATAATAATAATTATTATTAAAAAAATGTTTGTGTTTCCTCCCCTTAACCAAGAGTGTTCTCCCCTGCTACAACTTTTCCCTTATGAGAAACTAATGATTAGGATGTTTAGATGAATTGTTTAATTCATTTTAGGTATAAATTTACAGAATAATTACGATTAGAATAGTGAATGTTTGCTGTTAGTAATCAGGAAGTTAACAGTAATGGTTTCTCCACTTCCTGACACCTTCGTAAACTTGTCCCAAAATTGAATAAACAATACAAAAATTGTGATCAAGCAAATTCCATGTATTTCTCTTCAGAGTTATTTTGAAGAAAATGATGCAAACGTGAAAAGAGTATTCAGGAAACTGGCTAATTACAAAATTTGGATAAATGGAGATAAACATACAAAATGAATGTTTGATGTATTTTTACTCACAGGGATGTTCATATAACAGTGTTTGTAATAACCTATTGTGCTAAAAGTTTTCTAGGTTTTGTTATCTATGGCCTCATGCATGCACAATGATATGTAAAACATTGATATTCTCAGTTGGCCTCATACGATATGGACAAACATGTAGCAAAAACACTCTTCAATCTATGAGAAGATTAAATACTGGGTAAACCAAACAAAAATACACAAAAAACCCAAACAAAAACCCCCAATAAAAAGCAATATTGTCTTTGAATTTAAATGTTTCTGTTTTTGTGGAAAATAAATAAATTCATGGACTACTGATAACTTATACATTTAACTAAAACACTAAATTAGAATTTGTGCACTGTACTTATACAAACATAATTTTTAATTAATTATATTCTACATATATACATACATGTATGTGCAGAGCCTGATTTAGACCTTGGGGGCGAGTCACTTCATGTTCGGGGCCCTCTAAACATAGAAATTAAATTATGTGACAAATAAAAAAATGAACTAATTAATGATGAACCTCATTTCTTCAAAGGGGGGCACAGACTCAAATGGGGGAGGGGACTGGAGCTTACTGTATTTCTATTTTCTGATGCCCTGCCCCACACACTTTATTAATTCTTTTTAATAATAGAACTAATTTTATAATTATAACATTTTTTATATATTGGAAGTCCTTCGTCTAGGGGCCCCTTTGGCAGGTGGGCCCATGACAAATGCACCCTTTGCCCCCTTATAAATGTTGCCCTGAACATGTATATATGCTGTTTCTATATTTTTTATTTCATGGTATTCTGTAATCTTTTACAGGATTAACACCAAAACCTCCGGACCATTCTTTATCAACCTCACCCACAGAACAACCAGTCAGACCGGATGAACCAAAAGCAGTGCCTCAAGAACTGATTGAGAATTTCCTCTCGGGTAAAAAACATCCAATCAGTAGTATAATGGAATATGCTGCAATGATGCGTCACCAAGTGAAATTCCAAGAAGTTGCCCTGGAAGCATATTCGTTCACAGCAAAATTTGCTTCAATGTGTACTGTTGATGGGGTGAGCTACCCACAAGGAGTTGGTAAAACAAAAAAAGAAGCCAAAACAAATGCAGCGAAAATTGCATTTACGAATATTCTTGGATTGAATCAAGATGAAGTGGAAGGAGAAGGTAAGTTGTTAAATATATTTCGTTAAAGCCGCTGCCTCTTCCTATGGTTATCAGATATTGTAATGCAGCATGTATATATATATATATATATACATATATACAGGGGTCAAACTTTGGTGTTTGGAGGGCATGACAATTATTGCCTTGGATTTCTAGGAATTAAGAAGACACCAAGGCAATTTTGAGAAAACATAAGGGGCACAATGGCAAATGTGGGATAGAGGGAAAAGAGGGCATGGCAATATTTGCCATCATTAAAAGTGAAATTGAGAGGGCATTGCGGCAAAGGGACAGAGCGGCACAGCAAATCCCTCAAGTCCTTGGTGAAATTCAATCCCTGTATATCTTTTGACATATTACAACCTTTTTTAACCATTAAAATGAAGTATTCTTGATGTGTTATTTCTTACTTGGAATAATGATTTTTGAGCTTTTAATATATTTCTCATCTACTTGATGTTTAGGCCTATATTAGCTAAAAATGCATTTTACAAAACTGTTTTAAAACTTGGTCATTGCTTTTAATGATACGATTTGTGTTAACATAAATGAAATACAGGACTGCAAAAATGGAAAATATCTTAATAGTTCAGTTTGATGATATTTGATCTTGTTTAGAGTCTGGAACCATTCAGTTTGATACAATGGGTAGAAGGCTCCTTATTCCCAAAGATGGAACTGCAAAGCCTGTCGGACTTCCATCAGTGATGCCCCATGCAACACCTCAAGTTTCGGGTGACCCACTTTCACAGGACTACAACCCCGTTGTTCTGCTACAGAACTTCTGTACACGATGTAGAATTCCATTCTCAATAACAGTAGCAGGTGACATTGGTCCTCATGGGTGAGTAGATGCTTAATTCATTCCTGTCAGATTATCTTTGTAACTATACCAGTGTTCCAGTCCTGTTACATTTTGTGTACATTTTACATACATCCATTGCAATTAGATTCAGCATTCAGCTAAGCTAAAAAGATATAGAATTGATTAATGGGTGCTTTTGTTTTGCTGATGCAACTGCAAGAAGAATTTTGGAAATCAGATATTAGAATTTTCTGCCAATCGTCTTTTGGGAATTGATTTTGACACTTGCTTGTCGTCCCCTCCCTCACCTCAGTTGCTATTCGCTCTCTCACAATGACCCTCCTATTTAGGTCTGACCTGTTCCATCCCTTGGAAATGAATGAAAAGCTATTGCTATGGCATGGTCAAACAATCATCAGTATTATATGTAATCAGTTGTTTTCTCAGTTTGCTAAATAATTTAATAAATTACGCTTGTATGTTCACATCCATAACATTTTATATAAAAGTAATTAGGTAAAATGTATTTTAGATGCTCTTGACTCAGTATTTTATTTTAGTAAGATTAATTAAATTTACATACATTTAGAATGTCCATCTGATTGTACAAGCTTTTCAAAATATGCTTGAGAGTTGTCTTCATTTTTATCAAGATCTTCTATAAAAGATATGGTGCATAATAGCACTAATTTATAGTTTGTAACATTTTATAATTGTTTGCAGATTCTTGGCTGAAGTTAATGTTCGCAGTGAAAAGTTGGTGGATGTTTATGGCAAAACAAAAAAGGATGCAAAAAGACAAGCGGCTGAGGAAGCACTGGAAATACTCATGAATACTGAACATGTAAGAATGTTTGTGATTGATAAACAGTTTATATGTACCCACAAACCTAATTAAATATTTTTTGTGCTAAAAAATGTGATGTTAAATTTAAGAATTTAAAGTATTAACTTTGTTTAGACAGAACTTTAAACCAACAAGAATTCATCTAGGTTCTTTACGTGGATGCCTAAAATTTGAGAATAATTTGATTATCATTTGTGTATATTTAATTTGTGTAAAAAAAACAAAAAACAATTCTTTGTGCACAGTAGCAATGCTTGACAGTACAGATCAACTTTGTATTTTTGTTGTTGTTGTTCTGTAATATCAGAGGGAAAATATGTTAAAAAGTTTTTATTTTAATTTCACTTTCATCCTCTTTAGGGTTGGTGGATCCAGAAACCAAGTCATAAAAATAAAATGCCTTACATAGCAAAAGGTTAAATCTTCATGCTTTAGTAACTCACTTTTTCGTTTTGATTAGATTGAAGTAGATGAAATGGCCAAGTTGCCTGATCCCGACAGAATGGCTACATTAGCCTACAACAAGCTGTTCAGTTCTCTTGAAGCAGTTCCTGATCTATTCTCTGTCAAGAAAACATTTGCTGCATTTATTGTAAAACACAGTATGTAAAAATTTCATGTAATATTTATTTATTTTTTTATTATTATTATTATTATTTATTTTTTTTACCACATTGAATCATGGTTATTTTTTTATTATTATTTTTTTATAAACATTTTTAATAATAATTTTATTCCTCCATAAATGTTAATATTTACACAGAAAGACACATTCATATATATTTATATACACATGTATACATACGTTTATAAAAAAAACGTATACATTTCAGTAGAAAAAAAAAATTAGAGGGATAAAATAAAATAAAACAATAAAAAATAGAAATTGGTGAGTGAGAGAAACTGTTTTAATACAGAGGATAGCATGCTTTGTGTAGTTAAATGTTTTAATACACAGGATAGCATGCTTTGTGTAGTTAATATTTTAATACACAGGATAGCATGCTTTGTGTAGTTAATATTTTAATACACAGGATAGCATGCTTTGTGTAGTTAAATGTTTTAATACACAGGATAGCATGCTTTGTGTAGTTAAATGTTTTAATACACAGGATAGCATGCTTTGTGTAGTTAATGGTTGACCAGTTTTATTTCACTTACAGCTGATACTGATTATGGTGAAGTTATAGCTATTGGAACTGGACACTGCAGTCTTTCAACAGAAAACATTACCACTGACGGGCGGTCGTTGTTAGACAGTTCAGCAATCACTATAGCTCACAGAGCTCTGCTGAAGTAAGTCCACTCCATCCTGTGTATGACTGTCACACATGAATGAATGTAGTAAAAAATATTTTTTAAAAAGATCTCGACTTCATAAAACAATTTCATTTATTTTTTAAATAATGAAGTAGTAGCTGGATTTATTCAAGTTAAAGTATGAAACTCGGTGGTCCAGCAGTAGGACATGGGTCTCTCAAGCTGATGAAGGTGGTTCAAAACCCATTGGAGGTTGGCTAACATATTAATTGAATACATATTAAAAAACCCAAATGTTTGACATCCAGTAGCCGATGATTAATAAATCTAAAGTGCTCTAGTGGTGTCGTTAAACAAAAACAAACAAACAAACAAAATAGAATCAAGTTAAAAGTGATTTGATTGGGGGAAAAAATGGTTTCATGATGACACAATTTAAATTTTATCTTTTAGATATTTTTACAAAGAAATGAAGAGATACTACGAAGGTGGCAAAGTGCTTTCCATCTTTGCTCCAGGCTCTGTGAACGACGTTTTACAATTAAAGAAAACAACAACGTTACATCTGTATATTAGTGAACCACCAGATGGAGACTATGGCTTGTTTGCTGACAAGTAAGTTTGTAGACATGGGTGGCCGGTGTTATAAGAATTATGTTCTGACCTTACCTGAAACATCTAAAATTGATAGGATTTTTAAGTGAACCGTTTTAGTCATTGTGCATAAATAAATAAAAATGCTTATGGATAAATGACTGGAAGTATTATCATTTGTAATTTCTTCCATTCAGAGTGGGATGTTGCGTGTCCGCCTGTGAAGCTGTCTGTCGTCAGATTGACCCTTCTCAGTAGAGAAGTGCGGTTTGGGCTATTTTCCATTCCAACAAGTGGTCCACAACTGGTATTCTGTGGAACAGTGCATGTAAAAGACTCCTTGCTGCCTATCGAAAAACGTCGCCTATGTGGTGGCAGTGGGTTTCCTCTAAAACAAATGTGTCAGAATGATCATATAATTGATGTCCAATAGCCGATGATAAGATTAAAATCAATGTGCTATAGAGGCGTCTTTAAATAAAACAAACTTTACTTCTTCCATTCAGTGATTAATCATTTAATGTTATGTAAAAACACTTTTATAATCTGTACTTAGTGTTTTTGCCCATTATAATTAATATTGAAATCAATGTGATCATGATATTAATGTGAAAAATGCGAGTCTGTGTTATTTGCATTAATAATATGACATATTTATTTCTTAAACAATGGTGCATATGTGATGGGTTCTTCAAACAAAAATTAAAATACCAGTACATGATAATTGTTTATCATATTTATTAAAATCTGTTAAAAGTGACACAAGACCCAACTCATGATTTGAGTATATAATGAAAGTTTGATTAAAGTTGTTTACTCAACCACTAGTCAGTCAAGCTACTGGCCACACATGATTATAGCCTTGCATATTGTGTTCACTTTTGTCTGTAGGCAATTGACCCATGGTCGCTTCTGACATATTTTAGTGTTCTCAATTAAGTGAAGTGATCTCAACAACAATGGTTGGTGTCTCAGTTTTAGGGAATTGTATTATGAGCTGATTGCTACAAAAACATGTTGTTTTGAAAATACTATACCAAAGGGTTCTTCAAACATTAATTTCATGTTGCATTTTAGTATGACCACTGTCACTTGCATTAATTTAGGGACACATTAATTTCATAATTTACTTTATTACCCATATGGCTCAACATATCTTGGTACATATCAAAGTGTTATGTACTAGTACTACCACATACTGGTAACTAACACTTTTGACGTCATATTATTTCGCATTGTTTCCAAAAAAGGAAAACGACTGGTTTCATTTTTGTTGTTGTTAGGTTTTTTTTTCAAATTTAATTTAAAATTGATAATGGGTAATAAATAGGATATTAAACTCGCTTCCATTTCGCATCATATTTATGCCCCTCGTGAAATAATTTTCATTGGCACTAGCTAAAGCTTGTGACAACTGAAAATTATTTCACTCGGGACATGAACATGATACGAAATGGAAACTCGTTTAATATCCTTAGTACTTTACCTGGTGTAGTATTTTCAACTGTTGTTTGTAAAATAGATTTTTTTTAATATATATAGATAACAAAATTAACTTGCAATTGGTATTATTTATTTAACTCTTTTATGACATGGTAATGCATTATTTAAAGAGCTGGTCACTGGGTTTAATACTAATTTTGATTAATTTAATTTTTTTTCAGACCAGGCCCAGCTATTAGTGCCGAAGATATGGAGATGATTAAGAAGGGTGCTCACTTTCCTTCATTTGATGATGAAGCTAATGGCTTCTTATGTGTGAAAGATGAAGATGGTGAGATCACTTGTTACAAAAGGTTTTCATCGTTTTGCATTTATAGATATTTTCTATCCACGTTATTTCCACTCAGTAATGTTTAAGATAATGGATTTTGTTATATTTTGCTTTTCAGAAATAACATTTTTAATGACTTAAGATTGTTTTGGAGTTGGAATTTTAGACCTCTTGACAAGCAATATTTTCTTAGAAGTTGTAATTTTGTCCAGTTATTAAAGATGACATTTTATAATAGACAGTCAGTATTTTTATTTATTTAATGTTTTCAGGAATGGTAACACCTGTTAGCGAGACACAAGAGCCGTTTCAGAAATTCAGTGCTCTACAGAGTGGCGAAGATCTGCTAATCATGTCTGGCAGTGACAAACTTCTCAAGTGGAACATACTAGGTCTTCAGGGTGCTATATATAGCCACTTTCTAGATCCCATATATCTGTCATCAATTACAGTTGGTAGGTGCATTTCCTATTTTATTATACAGTCAATATTTCAGTGGGTTTTTTAAGAATAAAAATTAACTGTTTTCTTTTAGAACTAGCTAGAATTAACTGTAAGTTTGTTTAAATACCCACAAGCACAAAAAATAAAGTAAAATTTGTTTTATTTAACGACGTCTCTATAACACATTGTTTAATCTTATCATCGGCTATTGGTCATCAAACATATGGTCATTCTGAGATATTTCTTTAGAGGAAACCTGCTGGTGCCACATAGGCTACTCTTTCCAATAAGCAACAAGGGATCTTTCATATGCACTTTTCCACATACAGGACAGCACATACCTTTTATGAACCAGTTGTGGGCCACTGGTTGGAATGGAAAATAGCCCAAACTGCAAATGGGTCCACTGAGAAGAATTGATTCGATGTCTAACCGCTTCACAAAGAACAAAAAAAATAAACATTGGCTATTGGGGGGTTATAATTAAATTAAAAAAAAAAAAAAAAAATCAGTATATAGAGCTGATTAACAATACAATAAACTATAAAGAGTATATATAATAAATGGTACAATAAATCTAACTATGATTAAAAACAAATTCGGTATTACTGTGGATGAAAAAGATAATGATCAATGTGCTATAGAGGCGTCGTTAAATAAAACAAACTTTTATTTTCTTCTATATTCAGTTTCATTTAATTTAAACTTTAGTTGCTAAACTTTGTAATATCTAATCTAAAATCAGACATATTGGTTTGCAGGTTCAAAGTTTGATCACGGCAACTTCTGTCGAGCAGTGTGCTGTCGAGTGTATGGTGTGTTACAGGAGTCGTTGCCTCCACCTTACTGTATCAACCACCCACAGCTGAACCCAGTCAGACTGCACTTCGACCAGCTGTACCCAGACGGCATGCATCCAACCTCTCTGTGTATCAACTGGTCGGATGGAGACGATCAGCTCGAGGTTACTGATGGATTCTTGGGACGAGCAGCCCCGATGTAAGTGATAGCAATACAATCTCTGGCTCTCTTTAAGTGATAAGTGCATTAATAACAATAGATTCTTGGCACTAGCAGCCCCGATGTAAGTGATAGCAATATAATCTCTGGCTCTCTTTAAGTGATAAGTGCATTAATAACAATAGATTCTTGGCACTAGCAGCCCCGATGTAAGTGACAGCAATACATTCTCATAATGGGCAGCCCCTGTATGAGTGATAATAGTAGAATCTCTAACACTTTGTAAGTGATAAGTGCACTGATAACAATAGATTCTTGGGACGAGCAGCCCCGATATAAGTGGTAAGTATAAATTCTCATAATGGGGAGCCCCCGTATGTGTGATAACAGTAGAAACTCTAACTCTTTGTAAGTGGTAAGTGCACTGATAACAATAGATTCTTGGGACTGTCACTCATTGATGAATTGATTTACTTAGTCTAACAAAGCTTTGATGCATTTACATCTTGTGTGGGAGTGGGTGGTAGATCATGCGGTAGCGTGTCTGCCTGTCAGTAGACTCATTTGCAGTTTGTGATATTTTTCTGTCACAACCAATGGTCCACAACTGGTTCATCAAAGGCTGCGGTATGTGCTGTCCTGACTGGGAAAGAGCATATAAAAGACATTGTTGCTTCTTGGAGAGAGTAGCCTATGTGGCAACAGCGGGTTTTCTGTATAAAAAAAATGTTGGAATGACCATATGTTTGACATCGAATAGCTAATGATAAGATAAAAATCAATGTGCTCTAGAGACATCATTAAATAAACATTTTAAAACTTTTTTTTACCTTTTTTGTTTTCAGATCTCCTAAAAAGACTGGTCCATCTATGGCAAGTCGTTTGTGCAAAGCAGCTTTCTTGGCTCGTTACAAAGAACTTGCTCTTTTGTCCGAAAAGAAACATCTTCTAAATGCTCCTACATACCATTCTGCCAAACAAGTGTCAAAGAAATACCAAGCGGCAAAAAGAGCATTCAAAGATCATTGTGTACAGGCAGGCATTGGGTGCTGGGTCAGCAAGCCACAAGAATTGGAACAGTTCAACAAATAATTATTTATTTTAGTGACAAATACTGTTAATCAGGAAATACTGAGCAGCTTAAAATTTAACAATGTTTTTTTTTTTTATAGCTTTTAAAAAATAAAATACATGTATGATATTTTGACACTGTGAGAAAAGCATTACAAACATTGACATCATACTAAATCATAAGATTGACCACTACAATTTCACAGGTCTGGGAGGCACGTAACTACATAACATATTATGACTTGATTTTCTTGTGAACTCATTTGTTCAAAACACTGACAGTTGACGTACGTTTTAAATAAAGCAAAATTTTACAATGTAAAATTAAAAATACACATAAATTCCATTCCATTGAATTTAAGGAAAGGAACACAACAACACCCCAGAACTTTGTTTAATCAGAGGCTAAATGTACAGTTTGTGGCACATGGTCTACAGAAGAAACCTGATGATTACTTTTTTTGATTAGCAGCAATTTGTATTTTATATCCAGGGGGCCAACATAGGTGCACCCTGCACGGCGTGCTATTTTTGGTTTGACCATGTGGGTACCTTCCATAGGACCATATTAAC
>JAULBS010106405.1:0-30840 GCA_032355785.1 Symmetromphalus regularis | reverse complement strand
TAAAACGGGCGAGGATGCAAGATTTCTGAAGGAAGGGTGGGGAAGGGGGGGGGGCCAAAAGGGAAAAATGGCTTATTTTCAAGTCCTTCCATTCGGAAAATATATTACTTATTTTAAATTGATTTATTCCGTATTATTTATATGAACAAAAAATTCTTGAAAGGGGGGGGGGTGTCCGGCCCTCTGGATGAGCTACTGGAGCATACGCTGAGTAATGCTACACAAGAAAGTTGTGTATAAACTAAAGTTTGTTTTATTTAACGACGTTTATAGAGCACATTGATTTTTATCTTATCGGCTATTGGACGTGATACGTATGATCATTCTGACATATTTCTTTAGAGGAAACCCGCTGCAGTCATATAGGCTACTCTTTCCGATAAGCAGCAAGGGGTCTTTTATATCCACTTTTCAACAGACAGGACAGCACATACCTTTGATGAACCAGTTGTTGACCACTGGTTGGAACGGAAAATAACCCAAACTGCAAATTGGTCTACTGAGAAGGATCGATCCGATGACCGACCGCTCCACAGGCGGACACACTACCGCTTGAGCTACATCACGCTCCCGAAAGTTGTATATAGACTATAGTCCCCGAATAGACTTACAGTGTTACAAATTACGTATTTAGTAAGGGACTTAGTTCAGATATATTTTAAAGATTTTTAATATTGGAGGTGGAGGGGGAAAAGTTAAAGAAAAATATCTATCACAACACCCTCTGTTAACAGTTTCTTATATTAAATTTTAGTTGTTTTTTAATAATTAATTAATTTAATCTATAATTAATTTAGGGTTAGCGTTAGGTTAGATTTGCTCTTGGAAACAGCACAACATCAAACCAATTCCTCTTTTGAACAATAGATGGAGGGAGGAGGGGACCAAATTATAAAGATATGGGAATTGGTAGATAATTTGTGTTGGGTGTGTGTGGTTTATGTGTGTGTGTTTGTGGTGTCTGTGTGTGTGTTCACAAGAGTGACAACTGGTTCAAATGACCCTTTGCTGCCATCACTGGCGTAGTAGATGCCATACCCCCTCCCTTATCACACCTTGTTCACCTTTTATATTTACCTGTCTTTCAGTCTTATTAGTGTATTTGATATAAAATACCCACATTAAATCATGGCAACGCCTGTGGTAGCTAATCGGAAATAATAGCATGTGACAGTTGTGCATTTAGTGTAACAAATATCGTCCAGCTGACGTCTAAAAGTCGCTTACTAACCATTTCTTTCATTTCCTTTGTTTAATCAACACAGTTACCATATTTAGGCATGTTAAAACAAACAAACAATACTTTTTGTTATGATTTTTACATCTTGTATTATATTATAAATTACACACAAAGAAAGAGAACTTTTGCAAGTCTATGTAACGTACTTACGAACTTCACTGAATGAAGATAGATGTACGCAGATACTGTACAAAAACGCACATATCTATTTATAGACTGCTTTCTGTCCGATATCTGAGTTATCTAACAAAAACAGAAACTCGCAAAACCAAGCTGCTAGAGATGATGTACATTCTGTGCCATTCTAGATCAATCTAAGTATACAGTGCGGTTTTATAGGCAGCTTATATATACTATAACCATGTAGGAGAGAAGTGTGTGCAAGTGTTGTCAAAGTTCAACAAGACCAGGTATTCTGAATGACGTGCAAGTGCACAGGTGTGTGCAAAGGTAAACATGCGCATGCTGTATGGTATTTAGATCTAGCTGTGTTTGACGTTATCGTTATCTAGAAATGCGTCATTTAAAACTCATATTTCTGCGTTTTCTAGCAGCCTGTTAGCGTTATTTATTGTGAAGCTGGGATAGTAGTTTTTTTTTTATATATTAAAGTAAATGTTTTAGGGCCTCAGTCTCAAAATAAAATGTAAATTTTAGCTATACTGAAAATAGAAGGTAAATTTTAGTCTAGACTTTACAGGGGCGTTGGAACGAAATTCATACGAGGGGGAACTGCTCCCGTTTCTGAACATTAGAATTTGCCGGTGATTACTTAAACGATGAATAAGGAACATATTTATGAGAATTATTGGGGGACAGCTGCAGACCCCAGCTCCTCCACTCCAACGCCCCTGCTTTTAAAATTGAGGAAGCAACGCTGGTAACAGGTCCCGACCAGATGGGTAAATGTAAGCCCCCATTTCAAACTGCTCATTAAATACTAAATACCAAGTGGAATACGTCCCATAAAAATCATAGGCCCATGCCAACTGATCCACCTGACTCCCCGCCTCCCGTCCTGGCCTTTAGCAAAGTAAAGCGGATCCAGGGGTAGATGTTTAAATACCCCTTCAGTCACTAATTTTATTTTGTCCATTATAATTAGATCGTATGTAACTTTGACCGCCACCCCTAAATTTCTTTCTTGAACAAATTACATAATGTTCAGATGCAATTAGAAAAGTTAGAGGAAACAGCTGTCCACATTTCATCCATAGAAAGTCATACAGTTTATGATTATAAATTTAAAATGATATTTGAATGAAAACAAAAATAAAGGCATCCTTAGAAAATTTGTATTTTTTTCTTTAAACTAATCATGAATGTTCTAATGTCCTGTGGCTGAATTATTATAATTATAATCATTATTATCATTCTTCTTATTATTATTATTGTTTTAAATGTCAACTTTTCACCTTAAATTACATATTATACATTATTAATGTAACACACGTGCCATCTTGTCATTTTATCTATGTATACATTATTTTATTGTGCATCATATGCCGTTGAATTACGGTCAGAGTGAAATACAGTTCAGTTCATGATTATGAACTATAACGTTTAATACGTATGTCTGATGTCTGTACAAACTGGCTGTAAATCAAATTAGTCAATTAGTATTGACCATTTACTGGACAGCATTGACTCTAATCAGACGCAGTAAGTCCGTATTAATTAGTGAAACCAATAATGTTCCAGAACAATTAATGAAACAATGACAGTTAATTATTGCTACTGACGTTGCCGACGCATCAGCTTATTCTTAATTATGTCAGTATGTTTGCAATATTTTGTAATAAATGTATGTATGTGCTATTTTGAACGTAAATGAACAATGGAAGATTGTGCATATTACACACGCATAGTTGTTCTTTCTGTTTTCTATGATACACTCAACCAAAAGAGAAAGTATGCATTTAATAAATAGTCATTTATTTCATAAATCAGACTACATTAGATAACACCACCATTTAGGAGTAGGTGTGTTTATGTAGTGATATCACAAGTTGCGCACGTGTTTGCTGCCAATGGACCATTACTGTGACCACCCCATGGAACAAAAATATTTCAACATGCATACTTTCTTTCTTGTGTATATTATTAACAGGATTTCAATACAACAGCTAACGTCTTGACTTCTGCGTTTTATTTATATTCATTATTACCTAGTAGCCAGGGCCAGATTTATATAGCTGCATAGGGGGCAATTGACCCGGAACCCCCTGCCAAATGGACCCACCAGACTAAGGACTTCTTTTATTTAAAAAATGTAATAATTATAAAATTAGTTATATTCATTCATTTAATTTTGTATTTGTCATGCATTTTAATGTCTATGTTATGTTGAGGACCCCCCGAACATGAAGTGCCCCTTAAGGTCTAATCCGCCTCTGCCACCAGCATACAATGTTAGATGTGTGTGTGTGTTTTGCTAAAGGGTGACCATGTTACGTGTGGGTTGGTCACTAAAGATACCGACACATGTGTGGTCTATGAAGCAAGCTGACTATTTTATACCGGACATGATCTCATAGAAACGAAGAAGGTTCGATTTCCCTATGAGGTCAGTATCACATTCATTTGGAGTTTGGTTTCTGAAGATTATGTCTAGACTGCATGTGCATCATGCTACTTTCCAGATAAGAGATTTTGGATGAGGATGTCCTTAATGACTCTCTTTATACCATATACACAGATCAGGATAGAGGGAGAGGGCAGTTGGCATGGGCCTATGATTTTGAGGGGTCTACTCTCTCTGGTATTTAGTACTGATTGCAAAAATACTTAATGAACTGTTTGAAATGGGGGCCTATATTTCCCATCTGGCCTATAACAGTGGTCTTTTACCAGCTTTGCACGGGCCAGCGTATACATGTTATAAATAATTTATTCGTTACGTCTATGTCTGAATAACTTATTTTATTTTCAGAATCGCCAAAATCACCACTGAAAGTTTAAATTGCTGTAATCGTCTAGCAGCGGCTGTAGACTTTGACCATTCTAACAGATAATGATCATCTAGCGCACCATTCCATGTCACGAGGAGCTCATTCCAACAAGACCTGAATTTATATCACAACCTCATACCTCTAGCAGCACACGAAATGCCGTTATGATAACCCAACACCAGTAATGCTTGGATCAAAGATTCTTGTTTATTCTCAAGAAGTCATTGATAACTTGTGTTTAGTTATAGATTTATGTGAACATACACCAATCTAGTTGCACATTATATTCTGTGCGGGGCATCAGATAGCTCCAACAAGATGCCAGTATCGGTTGACAACGATAGCTTGCTTTTCGAGGCAGTAAAATGGGGCAAAGAAGAGAAAGTACGAAGTTTACTTTTAGAAGGCTGTTATAACAAAAGAACAGACAACCAGGAACGGACGGCACTGCACTGGGCATGCGAGTATGGGTATATCAGAATTGCTTACATGCTCATCAGTGCGGAATGGGACATTAACAAGCCAGATGCCAAGAAACAGACGCCATTACACATAGCTTGCAATCACAGACGCGAGGATGTTGCTTCCTGTTTGATATCACTCGGATGTGACGTCAATGTATATGACGTAACCGGAAACGCGCCGCTGCATAGAGCTATACACATGAATATGGAAACGATCACCTGCTTGTTATGTAAAAGTGGTGCACGTGTTAATGTCGGCAATAAAATGTCTTGGACGCCATTGCACGAAGCGGCGAGAATCGGAAACGAGTCGATAACGAGGTTGTTGATCAAACGCGGGGCAGACGTTAACGTTTGTACACAGAATAGAATGACCCCTTTCTTGACCTGTGTGTTCTATTACAAAATCGCACAAAGAAACTCATATCCAAACCTAGACGGTATATTGAAGTTGTTAATCGAGTCTGGATGTCGACTGAGTCAAAATGATGGACAGTGGTCACCACTAAGTGCATGCGTTTCAATCGACAGCAGTTTCACAGCGTCTCTCCTCATTTATAATGGCTGCCATTTTGAAAGCAGAGGCAAATACTCTCGAAGTCTCCTAGTTGATGCCTTCGCTAAATGTGAGCCGTTTGTAGTGAAACTGATGGTTCTCTCTGGGTATCAACCTTCAATGGACGAAGTTGACCAATGTTCTAGACGAATTCCGTCATTTTCTAGAACGTTCATGCGTCTTGCTCAACCAATGGCAGAGATCGGTAGCAGCCGACATGAGTTATTAAACTGGATACGCATGCGCAGTAAAACACCTACATCACTGAAAGAAATTTGTCGGAAATCGGTTCGGAATACTCTGAATATCGCCACAGATGATAAACCAATTGTGGATAGAATATTTGTTTTACCTCTTCCAGCATGTCTCAAGAAGTTTATAGCTTTGTCAGATTTCACCTGTTAAACGTGTTGATGTCCTATCACTGTAAAAGTCGACTCAATAAACAAACATGCGAAACGGAAATTTCTGTTTAAACGTTGAACTACTCGCCAACTTAGGTCAGAGGAAGTGTGAATCAACCTTTAGAATGTCTTCCACTCTATCCGGAAGTCACTCAGTATCCGAGATTCTGTTAATGGTCTTCTACACGTCTACGGAAACTTTCGAGGGTTACCGAATGCCGGAAAAGTATTACATTCATTACTTTTTGTACGCTTTCTGATGGCTCTTTTTACAAATTACATCAGTTTATGTCTGAGACAATTTTCAGTATTTATTTTTAAAACTTTAATTTGTTTTAGAATGCATGTCTTTCATTTTATTTGGCAAACTATATTATTTTTAATATTAATAATTATATTTTTGAAACTGTGCAATACCTATATACATGTACATGTATATTAAAACTTTCTTTGCATATCAAGTTTGTTTGCTTTGGTAGGTAATAAATATATTCATATCACACCGTGGTCTTTGTTCTTCTTCTTCAACATAGACATGTGAACCTCAGTGGTAGGACATCGGGCTCTCAAACTGAAGACAGTGGTTCAAAACCCGTTGGAGGGTGGCTCTCACTCGACTAAGGACAGATTTCACGTCGACAGTTCAAACTCGATTCTTAGTTCAAACTGTGTCCACACGTGTAGCTGAACCGTCAACGAGAAACTGGTCTAAGTGTTAGTTACCAAATGTTTAACATCCAATAGCCGATGATTAATAAATCAATGTGCTCTGGTGGTGTCGTTAAACAAAACAATTTAGTCTTCAACACAGGCATACTTAGAATTCATCTGAGAACTTACATAACCACATTTGGACCTCACCTTTCAGAAATCCTGCATCCGCGCCTGTGAATAGACTGCATTTGCAATATGCATTTTATGGTAACATTTCGTTTTAAAACAATAAATTTAATTCTCTTTAAAATGAAATTCTTGTGGCCTATAAACATTAATGTAATGTAGTGCTGCTAAACAACTTTATGAAATCAATGACGTTTTAACCCATGTCCGGGCCCCTAGACTTTTAGGTACTTCAACCGTACACCCACTACAGGTGACTGCATGACGCTGTGAAAACCCTATCTTTAGCCTAGTCAGCATTATGGATAATACGGCCTTGGACGAAATTACATTAAAATTTTAGCGTATGTCGTGAGGTGGGAGAGAGGGTGTTATTACACGCGCGCGCGTGTGCGTGCAAAAAATCGCCTTATTTTGTATTGCTGCATATTATATAACATACAATAATAATCTGTATCATTTTAAAACAGGTTTATTTACAGTTGAAGTGAATATCTTTCAATGACTACACACATGTAGCTGATAAAAGTAAGGTCACACATTATCTGTTTAATGTTTGCCATATATACCAACAATAAAAATTGGATCTTGGACACAAAACTGCAGGTACGTTTGCATATTCCTTAAAATGGCAACTGACTACATTTCTTTAACATAATAACATTTCCCCCTATATCATGAAATTATTTCTCATATAAAATTATTTTATATATCATAAAAAGAATTTCCAACATTAGATAATTATTTAAGTTATTTCACAAATCATAAAATTATTTCCCATATAAAATTATTTCTCATACCATAAAATTATTTTCCATGTATATTGTTGAACTACGATATACGTCACTACTTTCCTTGACCTACAATTCTTTGACGACACTAATTTATTTTAAATATTTATAATTAAAATAGTTCTACACTAAACAGCCGATATTTATTTTTGTGCTGGAGGTGGGGTCGTTAGATAGTCAATCAATCAATCAATCAATCAATCAATCAATCAATCAATCAATCAGTGGTCCTTAACAAATGTTGAGTAGTACTCCTATTGGTCTCAAAAGTAGAAATTCCTTTTATAATATATAGCTGCAATCCCTGCAATTAAGAAAATGTCCACGGCAAAATAAATGCTGTGGAGAAATAGTGACAACAACATTTTCTATGGCAATTTTAGCGTAAAGTATACTTTATTTTAAAAAATAAGAAAATAAATAAATCTTGAATTTTTTTTTAATCTGAGGCAAAAAAAAGTGCCACAGAGAATAAAAATCTCCATGGCGATCTTCACAGCATTGCCATTTGCCATGGGCAATTTCATGAGTTGTAGCTTTGTAGGTAGCATGCTGTATTTACATTTCCTGGTTCAAACTCTGTCTGAGGTTGAGTTTGTTAGATAATGGTGGTTATTTACACAAACATCCAGTACACGATAAACAATGAATGTTCATGAGAACAAGTGAAATTTAGCAAACAGTATTGCACTTCTCAATAATCGATTAACCATGATTAACTGTATAAATAATTCCAGCACATTATATCCAATTAAAAAAACATAATAATAATTAAAAAAAAAACATCCCCTAACCCTCTTCTCTACAAAAAAAAAAGAAAAAGAGAAGAAAAACAAAGCTGTTACTTGCTTTACGTCATAGACTGTTACATGTGCTTTACATCACAGACTGCCAAATGTGCGTTACATCATAGACTGCCAAATGTGTTACATCATAGACTGTCAAATGTGCTTTACATCACTGTTACATGTGCTTTACATCACTGTTACATGTGCTTTACATCATAGACTGCCAAATGTGCGTTACATCATAGACTGCCAAATGTGTGTTACATCATAGACTGCCAAATGTGCTTTACATCACTGTTATATGTGCTTTACATCATAGACTGCCATGTGTACTTTACATCATAAGACTGACGTGCTTTACATCATAGACTGACAAGTGTTTTGTCAGATTATCACATGTGCTTTACACCATAAACTGTCATATTTGCTTTACACCATAAACTGTCACATGTGCTTTACCTTACAAACTGTCACATGTGCTTTACATCATAGACTGTCACATGTGCTTTACACCATAGACTGTCACATGTGCTTTACCTCACAGACTGTCACATATGCTTTACATCATAGACTGTCACATGTGCTTTACACCATAGACTGTCACATGTGCTTAACATCATAAACTGTCACACATGCTTTACATCATAGACTGTCACACATTCTTTACATCATAGACTGTCACATGTGCTTTACCTCACAGATTGTCACATATGCTTTACATCAGACTGTCACATGTGCTTTACACCATAGACTGTCACATGTGCTTTACATCATAGTCACATGTGCTTTACATCTTAGACTGTCACATGTGCTTTACATCATAAACTGTCACATGTGCTTTACATCATAGATAGTCACATGTGCTTTACAAATTACACCATATATTGTCACATGCTTTACACAATATACGGTCACATTCGCTTTACGTCATAGACTGTCACATTTGATTTAGATCATTCTGGGAATTGTTACCACCTCAAGCCCCATTCCCCGATGGGAGCTTTCTTTCCTGGGTGCAAAAAAGAGGAAACACAAATAATTGGGTTCTCTTTGACAGCATGCTATAATATCATTTGTTGTTTTTCTTAATTACATCACTAATTCATTACAAGACATTTTTCTCTACAACAATGGGTAATCAACATTTAAAAAAATAAACAAACTGAAACAATATTTACAATGAAAAGCAAACATTTTAAAACAATCAACTTGTATGATTAATGAAGACATTCATTTTAATACACCAACGTTTTATGCTGCCACATAATTTCATATTTAAATATATAAATAAATAAATCAAATATAACACACAATTACCGAAGATATGTTGATAAAAAACAAGCTCATTCTCTAAATATGTATCAAAAAGCTGGCGGGTAATTCCATCTCTGATCAACAATATGAAAATGAAATATTTTTTTTATTTATTGTGGGAAATGTACATTAGGTAATAAACAATTATCTTCCTCTATGAACATAATGTGTAAATAACGGGCAATTACCAGGAATCATTACCATAAATGCATACTCTATCATTTAGGGGAGTGAGTGGATGGGAGGGGGATGGGGAGAGGGAACAGAGCAAGGTTTTTAACATAAAAAAATTAATTTTGAACAATTATTTGGGGGTGTGTGGCTCTAGCTCTGGAACTGTGCCTCAATAAAATTAATTTCCTGGCAAAAAATATGAACATAAACTGTAAATGTTTGAGTTTTTTTCCAGATTCTCTGAACACAATATGAAAGCTGTAATGCATGTAACTATAAAATGTTAATATTGACAGCTGACAGTCAAATTAATCTGAAAAGTACTTCACTCCAAAACAAAATGTGTTTTCATTTCTAACAAACACAATTCAGTCTGTAAAAATATTTTCTACATAAAATCTCTAGAAATAGATAAAAATATGTAAAAACTACACTGATAACTAATTTGATAAAATACTGTTGTTCAACAAACATCAGGGTAATAATACAATTAAAACTAATTAAATTAGTGCTGTATTTGAAGTACGATGGCTTTAAACCAATTAAAACTATTCACAAATACAAAAAACTATATAGTACAAATTCACTTCATTTTTAACCAAACCATTTTGATTTTTTTGTGTGATTTATTTAAAAATATACATATGATACGGCCAGTTGTTTTTGACTTCAAATTTTAATTAGTCTTTATAATATATCACTTAATAGCTACTGGTGAGCCTCAGTGGTCCTGTTGAAGAACATCATACTCTCAGGCTGATTAAAGTGGTTCAAAACCCGTTGGGAGTTATGTTTGACATCCAATAGCCAATGATTAATAAATCAATATGCTCTAATGGTGTCATTAAACAAAAAGTACTAATAATTACTTATTAAACAATCTGATGGATGACATTAAAGATATTTTTTCATTTAAAATGATTTCACCATACCGCCATCTTAGAATAACAAGGTTCTAACTAGTATTTTGGTCATTTTGAGAAAATCACATTTGAAGTTTGGCTACCTTCATTTTAATCTACTGGTGTCGAAACCACTAGTTCAGATGATTAAAACCTTTCATGATTGGAGGCTGTTTAAAACAGATATGTTATTTAAGCTAATTACCCATCATTCACTGTGTTAATTAGAAAAATATAACAAACAGAACCCTGATGGGCCAAATTAAATGTAAATTAAAATGTGATTGGTTCCCCAACTTTGAAAGCGGAATACCCATAGGCTAAATGTTGCAGTTAGAGCCATGTTATTCTCAGTCAAACTACACTCAGCGAATTGGAACTGTGTTATTCTGATGTGACAGCAGAGTCATTGAAGACTTTTACATGCAAACTAGTTCAGTAGATAGAACTATGTGACACTAAGTTCACATAACTCCATTTTGACCAAAATGTGAGTTAGAACCTTGTAATTCTAAGGTTGCGATACCTTGATCTATATATACAATGAACACCTGTATAATCAAACAACACATAGTATTATGCTTAAGCAGATATTATGCTAATAAACTGTACATGGAACCTGAACATCAGGGCTAGATCTGACCCAACAGTAAACTTCACCAAATTACATAGTTTTAAAAATTGGAGAAATGTTTTTCTTGCTAGTTTCTTCAGTTTTATCTGTGAATGTCAATTCATACTTTAATGCTATCTCCAGACAGAAAGAAAATTTAAGTATGAATGTGCCTTTTGTTTGTGTAAACTTTTGAGAGAAATATACATAACACATAATGAAGTTATTAACATTATTATTAAGTAAAAAGACATCCATAAAATTATATATTTTGTTGTTAGCAATAAAATTTATTAATTAAAATCTATGAGTAAATGGGCAGACATAAGTTAGTTTCTTGTAAAATGTGGTAAAATTAATAAAAATTTTTTTTAGTAAAATTGCACACCTAAAATTAAATTCTTGTAAATTCTCTTAAAATTTATTATAATTTTTTCTTGGTAAAGAAAAAAAAGCCAGTTTGGTATAAAACAACGACCTAAAATAGTTATTCTAATACAACTTATATATAACCTTATTTTTAATTGGATAAATACTGTCTACAATTTAACATGGTATATATAGCATCCAAAACATGTTCATTGCCACTTAGTCTCATATATGTTGTTTTCATTACTAGTATTACCCCATTTCTGTATCGGCCAATAATATAAGTTTACATACATCTGTACGAAAACTAGTAATTTAACTTAATTTAACCGTTTTATTTTTTACATTTAATTGCAACGAGATAGAGAAATCATGGAAATAAAAACATTAAAATCAGTTCAGCTGAACAACAACGTGGCGATGTTTGATGGTTAAGTTTGAGTTACAAACACCAGACATCAAGTTTCTTGATGCCAATATATTACCCAAGTCTGATATTTGAAATTTTTTATTACAATGGAATTCTAGAAATTACTAGATGAAATTTAGTTAGGAACAGAAAATAAATTAAACAATGGTAATTTCAGTATACTGAGGAAAATTTGGCACCAATGACATAAGACACATTTTTTTTTGTTTCTCTATTTAAAAACTGTAAACAATGATATATAGTCACCTGAATGAAGGTCACAAATTATTTACATTTATTTTTTGAAAGAAGAAAATAGTTTTTGGTTTATTTTCTTTTTTCTCTTAAAAAATGAATTTAAAATTGTTATAAAAATAGTTTTTAGAATAGGCATAACTACACAATTTTGATTTTAACTACAACATTTTAGTGTTAAAATCATGTATTTGAAAACTAAACAGTGTTGTTATTTCCTAATTATTAAAAGAAATTATTTACATGATTTAACATATAATTAAATTGTTCTTAACATGTTATCTGCAGACTACAAATAAACATATAAATAGGAGTACCGGGTTTTGACACTACCAATATACTGTAACAAAGCCAGTGATACACTATAGTAAATTAAATATTTAGCAATGGTGGTAACTCAGTGGCGTAGCGTGGGTTGCTTGCACCTGGGTCAAGGCATACTGAAATTTCCATTGTTTAATTTTTTTTATTATTTCTCCCCTAATCCATGGACCATTCAGTAGCACTCCCAGAGTCCCTTCCACCAGTCCAGTACAGAACTCCTTCAAAAGCCTTACCCACATGAATTTTAGGAAAATACACCTGAACATTTTGCACTCATGGCAACTACCCCTGTGGCCCCACTCAAGCTACGCCACTGATAACTCATCAATAGGTTTGCTGACAATGGGGCATAACAATTCAATGTAATAAACTGTTATAAATTGTTTCTACAGATAATCATATACATGTAGCTGGCTACAAGTTTACTGATAAAGGGAAGAAACCTGCTATTTGGCAGTTAACATGTTAAATTTAACAGCTGGTGAATTTGGCAATGCTAAAACTAGCCCTGAAGACATGATAAGCAAATGATATGCCACACTAGGATTTCTGAATTTTAAAGCCGTACTACACATAGCATTTTACACCTTAAAACTATCTTAGCACCTTGAAACAATGTCAGCATTTTGTGATACTCACAATTCAAAGAAATTTGTACACATGATTGATAAACATGAAATATTTACACAATTCATCAAAACTAGTTTATAAACAACGATAACAACATACATCTAAGCATGATTAATTGATACTTCATAAATGGCGAATCAGGATAAATCTACAATATTCTGAATCATAATCAGCACAGTACACCCAAGCCACATGAGAATAATACATTGTAATAAAAATAATATATATTTTTTAAATCAGGCAATTTAAAAGAAAGTTAGTTAAGTTTGCCTGAAACAAGCTCAGCTCTAAATTACTTCTTGAAACAGACGCAGTAATCCACAAAGCCACCACAAAGTCCAATGTAAAAATTAACTCAAATTGCATTTACCATATATTCCCTATTTAATGCCACCTCCCTAATTAACATCCACCAGCCATTTAGAAAAAGAAAAATGACTTGCCCCACTATAAATCCAAGATCGTGCCGTAGTATCCAAAGTACGTAATGAATGCACACACTAGTAATCTGTATTGCACAAAATATTTAACAGTAAAAATACAATTTCAAAATATCATGAACTCAATAAATGCCAAATTCGCAAAATGTAATACCCCTGGGGTCATTAAAAAGAGAATACACGGTAATTGTTTAAGCCATACTATTTCTATTTTTCATATTATGGATTTTTGAAGTAACAATTCCAACTAATCGAAAGGAATTTAAAAAAAATTGTAAGATTTATTTTGACTGGTTCCATTTCCAAATATCAGCTTTTTGATGTAAAAGTCAACATTTAAAAAATTAAAAAGTTCTTTGGGCACACAGTACAAAATGTAAATTTTTAATAGAAAGTTTTTCATTTTTATTCAATTCTGAAAATATCACTGGTTCTTTTGTTGATGGTGATCCCCCACAAAAAAAAGAGACCAAAACTTATTTTTATTCTATTTGTATAAATCTGAAGAATGTAAGGCCATATAAACAAGAAGCCTGTGTGATGGCAGCAGTTTTCTTGTGTAGACTGTGGTACTGAATACCAACATGGAGAAACCAATTCTATTTATAACAGCAATCACACTTACAATGCTCTACAATTTGACACGTAACAGTCACAGACTAACCAATGTGAAACGGCAGTTTCTTTTTCCATCACAGAAATTGCAGGGTTGTTAACAATCAAACCTTTACTTTTTCTTCACAGTTCCATGTGGATTTTTTATGTAATCCATATTCTGGTAAATTTGGGCATGGAGAAACTGATCCCATTTATAACAATCACTCCAGTTCTGTGTGATGGCAGGTTTCTTATGCTGACCACATTGTAATAAACCAAGACACAGAGCAGATACTTCTGTTCAAGATGGAAATAACACGTTCATCACATTTCTACTGTGAACAGTTATCAGCAATCACATTAAACATGTTTAATGGTTTTCGTTTTATTTTAATGTAAACAAGATGAGATGGACACATGAATTTCCATGATAAGATATTAAAGGACGTTTACAATGTGAGATGATCTAAATGACTTGAACATCCACAATGTAAGACAACAAGGTGAGATGAGCTGAATGTTCATTGGGATGTTTACAATGTGAGATGATCTTCATGACTTGAACATCCACAATGTAAGACTACAAGGTGAGATGAGCTGAATGTTCATTGGGATGTTTACAATGTGAGACAATGCTCAAAATATGAAATGTTCTCTATGTGCATCTTTATCATATGAGATGATGTTCAAAATAAGAAATGTTCTCGACTTAGATGTCTACAAGGTGAGAAGATGTTCAAAACTTAAATGGTAACAAGATAATGTGAGACCATGTTTTACAACTTGATGGTTTACGAGACAAGACGAGACTGTTTTCATGACAAGACTGTTTTCATGACCTGACTGTTCAGATGAATCAGAACTGAGATGTTTACAAGGAGAGTTGAGCTTCACCACTTAAGATGTTTAAAGTGTGAATGTTCATAAAGAGAGACAATGAACAAAAGATGAGGTGCGACTAATAATGATTAATTTCTACACATGATGAGTTGAATGTAACTGGAGGTTTGGAATTTCACATCTTGATGGACAGATTACATACTCGATACCAAACTATACGAAATCAAACTTATATTTTTTGGATTACAGATTTTTCAACCAAGATTCGTTAAGACAGAAAAATAAATTATGTTTTCTCTTACAGAAAATCATGAACTAGTTCCATTTCAAACCGCATAGTTATTTGCTTAGAGCAAACATTTTAAAAATTAGATGTGCCTTTGGGTATAGCCTATCTGACAAAACATTATGCAAGGACTCAAAAATATTTTTTCTTCCTTTTATGTATATCTCAATGATTTTAAGCTGTTGTTGGGAAATTAAATAATAAACAAACCAAAATGGATTCCCCCCCCCTCTGAAAATCGGCAGATATGTAATCCAAAAAAAAGAAAGTTTGATCTCAGTCTAGTGTTAGTGAAAATATAATTTTTCTCAACATCAACCAATGTTTTTTAGTGTTAGAATAATTCATATCTGAAACGAGCATAATTTTTCAAACATGTTTCCTAAATTGGGCCAATGTCGAAATATGACTGCGAATGAGCTAACATTTTGCCTTCCATCTGCGTCTTTGTGTTCTATATCTTACAGGTTTAATGATGAATGAATTACAAGTTTCATGAGTCTCTGGGTTTAGAGGCTAACATTAAGTCGTGAAGCCTCTCCGGGGTTGGACCCCATTTGGTGAAACCTGCATCGTTCTGCAAAAACACAACCAGAGTTCCGTGGACTGCCTTGACACTCATCTCCTGTCTGTAACACAAGTGAAAATACAATTATACATGCCTCCAAATAAAGCAACTTGTGATAAAAAAAAAACGGCCCTCAATATTTGTGGGAGTAATCAGCTATACTACCATAAAAGCTACTGTATAAATGGTTTATGACAGCATTATAGTGCCGTCACAACAAATATAAACACATTATAGAAATTATATTTGTTCATACTTATGATAACAAGAAAACATTCCCCATGCTGGCAAATAATCCATATTCTGTTTTATTTTTAAAAAATGAAGACTTATAGAAAAATCAGCATCTTGAAATTTTGTTCAAGCAATCGACTGGTTTCAATTTTATCGTATTTCATGTTCTAATTACAACACATAAAAAATTAATTTCTTTGGAAGTAATGTAGACTATCAGTAACGTTTGGTATTTTAGTTTTATCAGAATAAATATGTTGCCCTTTTAGCTATGGTGAAATGAGCTTTTAAGAAAAAAAAAAAAACATCTGCTTTCCTCCCAATAACATGGTCATTATATGTTTACATAGGATGATTCTAATTATTTAGTTTTCTTTGTTGCAAGACAATCACTGGTGTGCGTAACCTGTTTTGACAGATTCTGTAACCAACCCAGGTATATATTTGTCGAGCAGTTATAACAACATGATTAACACTTACTTGTTACATGCATGCTGAAAGCCACTTCTGTATTCATGTTCAAATGGCGGGAAGACAAGTTGCTTTCTGTTGTATCTAAAATTATTCACAGAAAATGGATCAAACTTCTATAAAAATTAAAGCTTTCACCTGTCTTGGGACATAAAACAAACTTTGTATCCAAATTATCTTTTATAGAACTCAAATGTCAGGTTATGGGAGTACTTGCTGATCACTTTTCAATTACAAGAAAATCAGTATGCTGTATATCCGTACTTATACAAGATACTGGAGAAATAAATGCTACATACTTGCTGGTTTCCAGTCTGATGAGGGCCTCTGTGGGTGGGTCTCTCCATTCCGGGATGAAAACAACGAAAGAGAGAGGATCATGAGACTCCGCCAGCAGATTCTAAACACAAAGTAATTCAATCAGGGCCAGCCTTATTGACAAAATTAGTTAGCCTCAGTGATTCAGTGGTAGCATTTTCTGTTTGTTTAACAACACCACTCGAGCACACTGATTTATTAATCATCGGCAATTGGATGTGAAACATTTGGAACTTCTTACTTGTAGTTAAGAATGAGCTAACCTTCAACAGGTTTTGAATCTCTAGTCGTAAGACTCAACATCCACTGAGGAGATACTCAATTTGAGAGTCCACCACTTTATCAACATATAACAGTTAATAGTGAAATTTATACTTAGAGTAATAACACTTTATTCCAACACTACTACACACTTCCCCTCCGCTGAAGCTATGTCCTGGAACTGTGGACCATTGGCAGTTGAGCTGTTACAGGTTCTAATGAGGTTTTAATCATATTCTTATTAAGAACACACCTGATCCTTACATGGAACCCAAATAAGGAAATACCCACTTGCTACTGTCAGTTGAAGCAATGTATTCTACTACAGTAATATTTTACACTTCTTCGTGTTGTTAGGAGTATGATACAAATAGAGAATGAAGATCTAATAGATGAATATTTTGCAGAAACACAGAGTGAAGTTTTTCACCTATGTTGAGTTTAAACATAAACAGTACACGGCAAACACAAACCTCAAAGTGATCAACCATTGCTTCCATAAGTTCTTCACAAAAGGGTGGATTGGCTTCGAAGGATCCCGTTAATGGGTAAAAATTCAGTACAGGTCTACAAGATAAAATATGGAAAACTATAAAGGGCAACAACATAAGAAATTGAAAATATTTCAGTAAAGACATTTTCAAGAATTACATGTCTCGCAATAAAAATTAACATTTTGAAAGTCAAAACTATTTTCTTTACCCATAAGGAACAACATATTTGGATTCATATCAATTAATGTTTACCTGTATCTATAATGTATGACAGACACAATACAGATAAAAGAATTTCTTTAAAAAATTGTGACACAAATTTTGGTACATACCCACGAGAGCCAAAGTAACCATCCGTATCACAAAATGCTGAACAATACTGTTTAAAATAACAGTTGAGTGGAGACGCAAAACACTCAAAAGTCACGCCAAAAACTCTGTGTAGACACTCAAACACACCCACTGAGAGTGCCCCTTGCAACACAATTCCTTCATTTGTATGGGTACCAAACAGCGTCTGAAAAATATATTAAGAATGTTATGTAAACAATGAGAAAAAAAAACATTCATTTAACTGTATATTTAGATTTCATATCTAGTAAATTAAGTTAAATATCTGTACTTTTAACAATTACAAATTTTTACAAATATTTTTAATACAACTGCAACTATTTTAAGAAAGGAATATATGAATTATTTTAATAGTCATTATAAGAGACACCAATACAAAGTTAAGCTAATAATTAATATAGTGCCCTAAAACATATATACCAATCCTTTTAATTATATTTTGTAAAAAAATGTATTGGTTCCTTCAAAATTTCAAGGGAGACAACTCTTAAAGTTTTTTTATGCTGTTTGCAACAAGATGACACATCGTAAGATTGGATGTGGCTATGGTACGGTGATGGGCATGGTTACCTACTATTACAAATTACCATCCAGCACTAATATTTAGTGGATAAATAGTTTTGTCTTCATATAACAGCTCAGCTATCTGCTAAATACTATAAACCTGAAATGACTGGAAAATTAAGTTAATTCAAGTGTACCTAACAGCAAAGGTAATTTAAAAAACCCTAACTGCAGCATGCTCCCTGACCCCTAAAATTATCAGGTCTTGGGTCACTTGCCCAGAATTAAAAGTAGTCAAGGCACAACCCTGTAAGGTGAATACCATAATACAACCCCTGCAATTAAGAAAATGTCCACAGCAAAATAAATGCTGTGAAAAAAGTGTCCACAGCAATTTCCGCGTAAAGTATACTTTATTTTTAATAACAAGAAAAAAAAACACCTTGAAAATAATAATTTAGTTTGCAGCAAAAAGTGCCACAGAGAATGAAAAACTGCGAGGCAATCTCTACGGCACTGCCGGTTGCCACAAGCTATTTCAGGGATTGATAATATAAGTAAATCTGTTAATGGATGAAAACTACAAATTCTGTTCCAGAAGTTTCTTGAAAAGGATGGTGAACTATAAATATGACAGTAAGGTAAGGTAAACTAACCTGGTATCTTTTCAACAAGCAACATACGCGCGAAAGAAAATGTTCAAATCGGGGATCATCTCGGCAGTTTAATCTATACAACTGTTCCTGGAATTAAGAAACAGAAAATAATTAGCTAAATTAGCAGATTTATCATGCAGCTATTAAAGATGTCTACTTAATACAGTTTATATTGTACTAAATAGTTGATTTGAAAGAAAATAATGGGGACCCTTTAATCTTTAGACTACAAATTAATTTTAGAATTTTTTTTATTTACTTTCAAATTATCAATCATAATTAACTATCATTCCTCATAATGACCAAACCATTCTGTCACTGCCGTTTGTAATGTCACAATATTTTACACTAAAATACTTCAACCAATTATTATGGTCCTCTGAATTATTTCCATAAAAGATCACAAGGTGTTAGGGGAGATAACTAATGTTAGGGGAGATAATACAATCTCAGGCCATTGTAATTTTTTTTAAGGACATCTGTTTTTTTTATAATAGTGTGATGATTTTTGTCGACATCAGTAGTCTGAAAGTTAAGACCACGTTAGATAGTATAACAACTAAATTTTACTTTTACTACAGTCTACAATGTTTATATAAAACTTACAAGTTTGTGTAAGTGAGCACTATTTAGTCGCAGTTCCGATTCCCCTTTGCATCGTAAGATGGTCATCTCCCCATTGGTGCTGTGCTCTATGTGAGGGATTCTCAGAGGTGGCACAGCCATCTGGACACAGTAACATGGAACCTTCCTCGGGTGTGCTAGCTCTGGCAGAGGTTCCATTTCTGTACAATTCCAAAAAATCAAAATTGTATATATACATATATGTGTGTTTAATGACAATACAGCAAATATTTTATTTAGTACAATTTAAGTGATAAAATACAAATGGAATATTATAAATTATTTAACGAGTAAAATGTCTGTTGTGAGAACAAATAATGGTTTGTTAACAATTCCTATTCATACAATGTTCCTCCTAACAAATTTGTATGATTATGGTGTTGATTTTTAACGGCGAAGTACTATACTTGGATATACTATCCTGTATGTGGGAAACTGCATATAAAAGATCTCTTGCTGTTAATTGAAAAATGTATTGGGTTTTCTCTTAAGTCTGTGCGTCACAATTACCAAATGTATGACATCCAATAAATTAATGTGCTCTAATGGTGTCATTAACAAACGAATATTAATAAATAAAAGCCATCTAACTGACTAACAGTGTTTTTTGTCACTTACCAAGTATGTTGTGTTCTTTGAGAAGTTCCCAGTGTCGGTCTGAAATCTTGCGCACTGCTTCACAGGACATGTTATAGATCTTAAGACAGATCCCTTCAACTGACGTCTTTGCCGCCTCTGTCAGATGTGGCTGACACTGACGTTTCAAATGTGCCAATCTTTCCTGTGCAAAACACAAACAGGCACTGAAATAAACTGGTATATGGTCACTATCACAATACAGATACCCAACCAATGAAATTGTCACGGGTAAGTGGAGATTACTGCAAAGTTTTTCATTCTCTGCGGCACTTTTTTTTTTTTACAGCAAAGTAAATTTTTGTTTAAGGTTTATTTTTTTGGAAACCCGTGAACACTAAAATTGCCATGGAAAATGCTGTGAGACTATTTATCCACAGCATTTATTTTGCCAGAGACATTTTCCTTAATTGCATGGGTTGTACCTGGTAACATAGAGATTAAATTAACTAAATTAATTGTTTCATAATTCAGGGATGGAATCAGTCTTCAGAAAAAAACCCTGAAATCTAGCGGATCTAGGGGTGTCAGGACAAACACACACCCTTTATCAACTTTTTTTAATACCTTTTACCCAGTGGAAGGACATGAAAATTAAAAAAAATTTCTCCTTTTCTATTTACTCATCACTTTTGGACACCTCCTCCATACATTTCAGAAATCCACATTTAGACCAACCCGCCCTTTCAGAAATCTTGCATCCACACCTGGTGAGTGCCTTAGTTCCCTGGGGGGGGGGGAAATGTGACAAAAGGAAATAGGAAAGAAACTTGAAGAAAAAAAAGGAAAAACATTCTGACAATGTAGAAAAGCCGGATTTCCAGAGAAAATTGGAAATATTCCATCCCTGATGACTATACAAATGATCTTACCAGATAATCTTCATAAGAAGAGTTTTTCTGTTTGCGTAACCAACTAAATGTATCTTCAACATTCCACTTGACAATCTTCCGACTCTCTGGTGTAGCATTCCTGTGGAAATTAAAAACAGAACATTTAACTTACATTATGAATGGAAACTTTTAGTCTAGGAGTTAAGATTATTGTCAACCATAATCAGCATCAAAGGTTCAAGGAGATCACAAATATGTTTTTAAACAATATCTTCAAAATACATTTTCCTGGTTATTTGTGATCATGAAAAAATAAAAAAGCTGATTCAATGCTTAGGTTCCAGTTAACAAATACAGTTTATATCCTGAATACAGGAGATTACTAAATACTAAATTAATGGCAGTGACGGTGGTCAGACCAATGATTATAATAGAAATTTATGCATATTTATCATCAATGCCTTGAGTCGATCACTAACATCCAATGAATAATAAATCAGTATCCTCTAGTGATGTCATTAAACAAAAAAACATACTTGTTCTAAATGAAATAACACAATACCTTGAATCAATCATTTTATTTGCTGACTCAGCGTATCGGAAAAGTTGTTTCCTGGCGTCTCCAGCATACTTTGGTTTCATCAGCTTGACAGGGATGTCGTTCATGATTTCTCTGTACATGGACTGTGAGATTTCCGGTCGACAGTGGGACGGCAACATTGGGTCTTTACCCAAATCAACAACTTTCCTTTCAAGCATCCAGCGGTTAAACGATTCAACAGGGGCTTCAATACCTGAAACATAAAAATTTTTAAAGAAGTATTTAGTAACATTTATTTATTTAATGACCCTCAAGCACAAAAAACAAATATCAGCTATTGGGTGTTAAATCAGGAGATGATCCACGTATTTTGAATTGGTAAAGGTAGCAGATCGAAAGATATATCCAATATTAGTGGTGTAAAAATAAAAATTAATGTCAAAGAGGGCAGGGTCAAGTAAATATTACCTAGTGAATGGAGAAACTACCTTCTCTTGTTTGACAGAGTTCTTGGCATATTTGTCTCAAAACAACCGTAAATGTAAAAGTTGTGAAGCTGAGTTATGTTACCTTCTCTTGTTTGACAGAGTTCTTGGTATATTTGTCGCAGTTTGTCGGTTAGTGATGCTCGTAGTTGCTCTATCTCTGGAATTGGAGGTGGGAGGACAGACGGAGGTCGTTCATAAAACAGACAGTTGGACGGCACATCAAAGTTCCAGAACGGACTGTAAGTAAAATAGGATAGGATCACAGCTTATTTCAAATCTCAAACTTTTAATGTCTCATGAAATGAAACATTCTTAAGGAGACCAAAGTTAACTGTGTGTTTCCTATTTCCACCCACCCCATAATAATGTCAGAAGAATTTTTTTTATCAAACTTGTTTTAGCTTATTTTAATATGTGCATACTACTTCTAGAATTGGATGTTTGTTTGTGTGTGTGTATGTGTGTGTGTGTGTCTGTGTATATGTATCAACCCTGCAATTAAGAAAATGTCCACAGCAAAATAAATGATGTGGAGAAATTGTGTTCATGTCATTTTCCATAGCAATTTTAGAGTAAACTTTATTTTTAATAATAATAATTAAAAAAGACACTTAATTTTTTTTAATTAAAACTGCGGCAAATGGATAATAAAAAATGAAAAACTCTGCAGCAATCTCCTTGGCACTGCCAGTTGCGATGGACAATTTCAGGTGTTGTATGTATTTATTTACTGGTAGTTTTGTATACAAACCTGTAATTGAAAGCAAGTCGTTTTGAAGGTGAACAGACATTCAACTCATTGCTTGCTCTCCTCTTATCCCCGATTCCAGCCATGGGTATTTCTGTGCTGGCACGACTCAGTCTAACATCATTCAAAGGAGGTGGTACAGAACCGGAACTCCCAATGCCCAGAGGATCTGTAATTGCACTATCCTGAAATGGAAAATTCTTAAACTCAGACTAAAGTGAAGCTATAAACAGAAAATTTTCTAATTTTCTAATTTTACTAGTTTTCCTGGAGATTGTTAGGTGAAAACAACTTTTCACAAAGATGATTTACCAGAAAAAAGCAGGCCATCATTGTATACTTTATAACATTCATGATAATTATATGGCAAGGACTGCGTCACAATTTTTTTTAATTCCTTCTTTTTAGGAAAAAATGTGAAATGATCTCAATTTTCCCCTTACTTTCTTGGCTACTGGTTATCCTGGACTAAGAGCTTAATAAATAGTAGAGGGTGACAAAGGAAAGGATTGTTTGTTTAACAAAAATCTATCACACTGTTTATTTAGTGGCTATCAGGTGTGAGACATATGGTTTTGGTGACTCGTGGTCTACAGAGGAAACCTTCTACCAACACATCAGCAGATTCAGCTATTCTTTCCAATTAGTAGCAAGAGATCTTTTATATGTTCTTTCCCACAGAGAGAATACAACATACCAGGGCCACTGATGAACCGGTTGTGGACCACTGGTTGGTGCAGGTGGTGTACACCTACCCAATGAGCCTTGTAGAGCACTTATTTTGCTTTGGAGTTGGAGTCATTACAGAAATTAAAAATTCCATAACGAAGACATATGGAATCTGTTTGAGGTCTACCATTAAAACACAAAACACCCTCCCCATCCCTTACCCCACCACCTCAACTTACCCCTCCTGCAACAAGTGCTAACAACTGTTCCATTTCCCACAATGACTCGTTAGTATGCTTGTTGAAAAAGTATGGCCTATTTTCCCGTCGACTCCAAAACTTCCGCCATCCAAGTTGTAGCAGTTCCACTGGTAAATCATGAACCGGGTCGGGAAACTGCGGACTCATTGGTGACGACATACTGGAGTGCTGAGAATTCTGGGAATCCTGTCGCTCCACGACCGGCTGTTTCTTAATTTCAGTTGTCGTCGGGTTTTCTATGTTGTTCGTGTTGGTGTCACTGCTCCCCATGTTGTCACTGTCGGTTTTTATCGAAGTATCTAAGTCTGATAGAGATAGTTCAGCCATTAAGCACTTCCACAACTGGTACAGTGTTCAGGGAGGCATCTACCTAATGAACTATAAAACAAAAACATGACATAATATTCATATATATATATATATACATATACATATGTAGGTCAAAGGTAGTGACCTCATTTTCAAGGTCATTTCACATAAATGGATTATATTTTACCAGAAATATATTGTGCGACATAAAATGTCATAAAAATTATTATTTGTTCACGTGGACACATTTAATTTATCAAAACTGGTTACATATTCTTAAAACCACAAAAAAATTTGCAAATTTAATTCGCTTATAAACAAAATGTTCAGTCACCTGGACGTAAAACTATATAATTAGATTTCTGTGTATGGCATTCAGTATTCTATTTATTGGTTGGTCAGCACTTTGTCGATACAAACTGACATTACATCATACATGTATGTTGAAGGGGCATTTCATAGTAATTTTTTGTGACGGACAAGACATTTTGACACTATAAAACAATGTTTCCAGGAAAAAGTGTACACTTTTCTCTACATTTTGTGTTAATAGAAACCATATGAGGTATGTTTGTAACACCCAAGAACAAATATATTTTTGAAATAATTTATGTCACATCCGTTTACATTTATACCAGTTTGCTAATAAAAACTTTGTGCAACCCTTTTGAAACCTTGTTTTATTGCCACGACATCCTTTAAATAATATAGTAAAATGTAAATAACACTGAAAACAAAATGTGGAAAAAGATTTTTATTGTTGAGTCTTGAATAAAATAAATGAAAACAACTTTTTAACATTAAAGGAATTTATGTATACAAATGTTAAGTGTAGTGTGAATGTGTATTGATAGAAATATCTGGCTGATGTGACATTTGAGGTCACAAGATCTTTAACCTATTAGGATTATTTTTGGCTAAATGTAGGTCGCCACGAAGATGTCAACTCGGATGTTCTGGATTGGGTCTAGGCTCAAGCCCAAACGCCAAAGCAAAACCGAATTAACTTCAACCTGCGCTTTCTTAGCTGCAAATGTAATTATCTTTATTTAATAACTGAAATTGTTAACTGACTTCATTAAAACTAATCAAAATTATGCCAACGACCCATCCAGCCAGTCACGTGAAAACAAACCGGACTGAATAGAACATGAAGCCATTTCTGATCATTTCAACAGAAGTCAGATTTCCTCGAAGGGGTCTTCTTTTGTCAGGCGACAGAAATCGATCAAAAGAAGCAACGGCCACTCTACAGTAGGCAAAATGACAAGCCCAATTACAAAAAGTCAACTGAGTAGATGTCAATCAATTTACCAACTGCTAAACAGGATTCATTCAACAAAAATCCTGACACGATTCTGCGGCAACCTAGGTTGCCGACATGAAAAATTTACCACTTGCTTAAAATGAGGAATTCGTTGATTTGACGAAAAGGATTACAATATTTAAACTGAGAATTATTATTTAGACTTAATTTATTTTGTTTAATTGTTAAATAAATATAAAACATATATTACTTGATTAAATTTATTATAAAAGTTAATATTCAATGTTGTATTTAATACAGGTTATAAATATCTTTTCGTGTAATTTCCTAGTCGAATTTCAATACATGTTAATACCCCGGATGAACATTATCCGTGGGAACGCGTAAAGAAGAGGTGTACATTTTTCATCAATTGCATTCATTATAAGCAACTGTTTGCACCACTTTCGTTCGGAATAAACTTAGGAATGGTTGATTCATCATATAGGGTAGTTTAAAAATAACAAAACTTTGTCAGAAGCCGTCAGTAGCATTTTTTTGAACAAGCCATAACGTCACTTATCAGATTGACCTATTTTAATGAAATTATATATTTTTAACCAATGACAACATAGGTGGTATTTTGGCGGGAAAATACAAAGTATGATAATGAACGTAGTTTGTTTTTAATTTAACGATGGCTCTAGAGAGCATATTGATTTTTATCTTATCGGCTATTGGACATCAATCATACAGTCATTCTGACATTTATTTATAGGAAACCGCTGCCGCCACATAGGCTACTCTTTCCGATAAGCAGCAAAGGGTCTTTTATATGCATTCTAGGAAAATAGCCAAACCTGCCTATGACCCATAAGATGGATCGATCCGACGACCGATCGCTACACAGGCGGACACGCTACTGTTTGAGCTACATTTCGCTCCCCAGTGTTTCTGCAAACCAGTTTTTGTTGTTGACATTGCTAAAGCACGCTGATTATCTGGTTATCGGCTATCTGGTTATTTAGATATACGTGTAGCTAGTGTGAGCCAGCCTCCAACGCGTCCTACAACTAGACCACTAACGTTACTAGGCCAAACAAAGGCGGAGCTACCCAGGGTCCGTCCCCCCATTTTTTTTTCGCAATTATAAAAACAATTATTATATATATTTATTATTATATTTTTTAACGTTAAATAATCCGATGATTCTTTAGCCCCCTCCCCCTCTCAAATGGATTTTCGGGATCCGCCACAGCTAAGTGCTTGACCGGTTCACCAGTCCCGCTATTTGGTTATTAGGCACAGTGGCGTTGGAGCTGGAGGGGTTGCAGACCCTTAAAAATTCCCATAAATATGTTCCTTATTCATCATTCGATTATTCACAGGCAAATTCTGATGTTCAGAAATGGGAGCAGCACCCTCAATATGAATTTCGTTCCAACGTCCCTGAGGTAACAAACGATTTTTGCGACTTGTAAATATAAATATATAAAAGCGCTTTCCAACAAATAGAAATGCACTTGCCACGGCTTTTGTTATGTAAGTTGTGAACTACAGCCTGAAAAGACAATAGGTCTAACCCAAATATTTAGATGAAACTTTACAGATACGTCATAGACAGATAGGCCTACGTTATTATATTTTTTATTATTATTTTTTTACAAATAAATTATGATATCCTCATCATGTTGATTCATGCATGCTGGATTAAGGCATGGTTTTAGGGGCTGCAGACCAGGGGCTTCTTTAGCCGTGTAAAAATAAATTTTAATTTTTCTTTAACCTTTTTCTTTTTGAAGATATTACTGTGGGCCTCACAATCAGGGCTGCCTAGCGCCATCACGGGCCCCAGGGAAGCAAGCATTAATTGTCACCCCCCACCATGTGGCAAGCAATTATATAATATAATCTCTGAATGAATAAACATCACACTTTTTTAAGCTTTTTCTATGAAATAATTATTTTTTGTTTTGTTTGTAAATTGTTGTGTGTTTGTAATTAACAGTATACGTGATAAATTTCAGCACAAATCAGAAGTGGATACAGGGGCGGGTTTAACAGGCGCGGATGCAGGATTTCTAAAAGAGGGGTCCAAATGTGGATTTCTGAAAGAGGGGTCCATGTGATGAGTGAATAAAAATGGGGAATTGTTTTTTTTAATTTTCACTTCCTTCCACTCGGAAAAAGGTTTTTAAAAAAATTCGATAAATGTGTGTGAGTGTGTGTGGTGGGGGGGGGGGGGTCTGGATCCGTTACTGTTTAAGCCCCTTATGGCACCACATTTAAAAAAAATCTTTTTCCGTTATAATTTGATCTTATGAAACTTTGAAATCCCCATACAAAGTTATATTTTAAAAAATATATTTTATGAATCCTCTTCCAACTTTTTGTATCTGCCCGTGTAAATAATTAAAAGGACAGCCACTTTCTGCAACCATGATAATGTCCCTTTAAGGCAATAAATTATTTTAAATTGTATATTAATAATAAATCAGTGTTTTTGGGGTTGATGTATATCTAACAAATCAAATTTCACGTGATACGTTATTTCTGGTGGTATTGCGTACGTAAAGCACCAACAAACAAACTAGTGGTTAAGTTTCCGACGAGTTACCGGAAATTAACGAGTACTCCCGAGAAGTAAATCACCTCTTTGCTTGGAGACAAGTACACAACTAGTTGAGTGAGTCCACGCAAAATGGGTGTAAAGAAAAAGAAAGGAAGTAAAAAGTAAGTTTTTACGTATTTTCACCCGAGCTGTTGTGTTATTATACTAAAAATGTAACGCTAGTAGTTGTAGCTATATCTGTTGTTTTACTTTTATGAAATCACTCGAGAATATTACCTGTACAGGTATTTTCTCACCTGTAAGGTTTATATAAAGCATTACCTGGAGTTATGCTCATGGTCGGTGGATATCGACGTTCTGCGTGTTTACAGCTCATTAAATAACGTTTCCACTGACAGAAGTTTTTGTAATTCTAAAAAGCCGATCAAAAGTCCGCTTTATTTGTATCGTAATCAATATTCACCTTCCTGAATAATTATGTTTGGCAGTGTTAAGTGCGTTTTTGCTTCTCCTCAAAACAGGATAATAAAGAGCCTGGACTGGCACAGCCGAGTGATCAAGGGGGCTTTTGCCCCCTCCCCCATTAATCTGCTGCGCAGTTTTTTGCGACAATAGGCACCTTAAAATATATAAACTTGTAGCCGATGATTAATAAATCATTGTGGTCTAGTGGGGTAATTAAGCAACAAAACCAAAAATAAAATACACGTGTGTGTAATAAAATAACATTCATAGTTAGAGTAGAATACGGAGGTTATGGGAAGAGAGTATGAATCTGGGTTGAGGTTAGGATTATGGTCAGGATTACTTTCCAGATTAAAGGTTCCCATCATAGCCGCCGGAGAGAACCTTTGAAAACTAAATATGTGGGTTTTTTCATATTGAATTTAAACCATGATAAGCACTGAGATTTAAGCGATTTTTAAATATATACATACCGTGGCGGACTTAGTCTAAAATGATTACCAGGGACAATTTGTAAAAAGGCTCACTCAAAGTGTCCAAAAAGGCCCCAATTAATTCCAAAATGTTCTTAAAGGAATGTACCATTACTTTTGGGCCCAAAAGGAAATATACACAGAGGCGGATTCAGAAAATCCATTTAGGGGGCCCCCAATAATATGATGCTTGATTCTTTAACGTTGAAAACAAAATAAGAAGAAGAATTTTATTTATTTTATTATTATTGAAATCGCAAAATTTAGGATGGGGTGCTGGACCACCTAGATCCCACTGATATGTAAAGATACCTTGAAATTTTCGTAGCCAATATATAAAAATTTTATAATTTAATATTTTTAATTTGGCTTTTACTATATTTACACTGATTTATTGCAATGTCACGTGAAATATTTTTTTCTAAACTCTATAGGAAGAAATCGTCAAAAGCTAGTGGCTCCGAGAAACACGAAGACACACCCAGGGATGCAGACCCTAGCACTCTCATCTCCACATCTCAGGGGACCAGTGTTCCAGTGTCACCCTCTGGAAAACCAGGGTCAGCCTCAAAAAAAGGCGCGTCCTCCTCAGGGAAAGGCAAAAAGAAGGGAAGGAAGAAAAAAGTTAATAAAGATGAAAAGGCTCTGGTATGATTTTCCGTAGCGCCAGGTTTTTTCTTCTCTCTGTCTAGCTGCCAAGGCTATCTGTATCGTTTGATTGTATTTGCGGGCTTATATCGAATTAAGGTTCAAGCACGCTTCCCTGGACACACTACTCAACTTCCAGAGATTAGTGTTATGAGAGATGAAACATGTTGCCACCACACTAGTGTGGCTGTTCTCACTGATAAGCAGTAGATGGTATTTTATATGCACTATCCCACACATACAGGATAGCACAAACCACGGCATTTGATAAACTAGTTGTGGACCATTGGTAGATGTACACCTTCTTATTGAACCTTCAGAAGCACTCACTGTAGGTTTGAGCCAGTATTGAGATCAAATGCCCCAGGCCACAAGAGATTTGAGTTGGTTGTATTATTTTCGTGCTTATATCCAATTAAGGTTCAAGCACGCTGTCCTGGGAACACAACGTAGCTTCCTGTGCTGTCTGTTCAGGACAGATGTTAGTGTTAGTAGGACAGACGAAACTCGCTGACGCTACACTAATGCGGCTATTCTTATCGATAAACAGGAAGGAATCTTTTATATGCATTATCTCACTGACAGAATAGCACATACCACGGCCCTGTTTAAACCAGTTGTGGACCACTAGTCGATGTAAGTGGTATACACCTACCCACTGAGCCTCGCAGATGAAATAAAAAATCTTATGCCTCGGCTGAGATTTGATCCCAGTACCTACCAGCCACGAGTCCGATAGCTTAACCACTGCGCCATGGAAGCCGGTTGAGATTTGAGTCAACCTGGAGTCAGATAAAGTAACCACTACACCATCGTTGCAAGGATATCACTAGTTGTTGACATTTTGGTCTGTTATGACTTTTTAAATGACGTATAGTAGGATCAATATAGTATGACTTCTTTCTGTATGAATCACGTTATGATGGATTTGATACTTTCACCTTTCTAACATTTGGCATAATAATAAAATTTGTTAGAAACAAATCTTTTGAAGGGTAGCGTGTCCTCCTGTGAAGCGGTCGGTCAGCGGATCGATCCTTCTCAATAGACCTATTTGCAGTTTGGTCTATTTTCCGTTCCAACCAGTGGTATATCAATAGATTCATCAAAAGTCGTGGTATGTGCTATCCTTTCTGTGGGAAAGTGCATATAAAAGACCCTTTGGTGCTTATAGGAAAGAATAGCCTATGTGGCGGCAGCGGATTTTCTCTAAAGAAATATGTCAGAATGACCATATGATTGACGTCCAATAGCCGATGATAAGATAAAAATCAATGTGCTCTA
>JAULBS010106394.1:0-15508 GCA_032355785.1 Symmetromphalus regularis | reverse complement strand
TGTGAAATAACCAGATATTTGATAATTTGCATGGGTCGCCTGAAAAAAATGTGCACCGCGAAAGAAGTACTCTACCGTATACTCATTACAAGTATGACTAGCGTGGTGAAGTAAAACTAATCTCAGTAGTACCATTAAATTTTTCCAGTTCCATCTAGTAGACTAGACGGCAACCGATATATCAAAGGTAGTGTTGTTCAGGTCTGGAAATAATTATTTTGTTCTGTCAAAACGTCCTACATTGATCAAAATATTCCTGTCGTGCAATGTAATATGCACAATTTAAAATAAAGTTTCATTTATTTAACGACATCTCTAGAGCACATTTGTTTTTATCTTATCGGCTATTGGACTGTAGTATATATATTAGGGTCATTCCATGTCAGATCAACAAATGGCTTCCACCACTATGGTCCAAAAACATATATGTCAAAATATCCATTAAAAAATGATATCCTGTTAGAACTTCAGTCATTTATATACAGTAGTAAAGAATTTATGTCAAGGGAAATAACTTATTATCTCACGAGTTATTTCCCATGACATTATAAATTCTTTTCTATATTAAATGACTGAAGTTCTGTCTCCAAAGTTAGGTTACACCAAAACATGAACAGATTAAAATAGCTTGGAAAGGGGATCCAAAAGTATTTTTAAAATATTTAATATTCGAAGGGGTTAATTATACATCTGCATCATGAATTTCACATGCAATATCTAGATCAATTGTGGATCTAAGATGACCATTTCAAAAAATCATAAAATCCAAAGTAGGCAGAACACATCTCTGATATATGAAGAATAAATCAGTGAAGTTTCAAAACTGTGAGATCTATACCCCTAGAGATATGACCGTGTTTGTATGTGACACCAAATATTATTGATAAAATTTGTTGGTGGTATATGGTACCACAACTTCTTCCCAAAATATCTTACACTTAATATGACTAGAAATTTGGTTTTCACATTGTCTGATTAGTTAAAATCCCAAATTTGAAAGTAGTGCGATAATTATTACAATTTTTATGAAGTTTTGAAAATGATAATCAAAAGTTTCGCTGAAATTCACATTAAAAAAATGCCACAAATCTGTCAAAAACACAAAACTGCCAAAATTTGAAAAATTATCCGATTAAGGAACAATTTTCAGGATATCAGTTTTTAATGGATATTTTGACATATATATTTGTTTTTTGTACAATTCTAAAATAGTCAGAAAATCTGTGGATTTGACAAGGAATGACCCAGTAGTATGTTGGACGTCATACATATGGTAAGTCTGACATATTTCTTTAGAGAAAACCCGCTGCTGCCACATAGGTTACTCTTTTCGATAAGCAGGAAGGTTTTTTTTAATATCCACTTTCCCACAGACAGGTCTGCACATACCACAGCCTTTGATGAACCAGTTGTAGACCTAAATTGTTGTAGGAAAATAGCCTAAACTGCAAATGAGTCGCAGGCAGACACGCATAAAACTTGAGTGTTAAGACAATTTAACAAATATGACTTGCTAGGTTTTGCATTAACACTCAAGAAAAGGCCCTTTCTGTTTATCAAAAAAGAATGAAAGGGAAACGAAAAGCATGATACAGGGATGGCGCAAGAGAGCAAAACTGAATATGGGCGCTAGCAGTCTCTGAAGGGCATCTACAACGTATTCAATAAATTAAATTAACCTGAGTGTAATGGGAGCTTCGTAATTACATCATTGCAGTGTCTAGATACAACAAAAACCACAAATCAATATTAGCGGGGAAGCAGACTCAATTTTGGGTGTGGGAATATAAAGAAAAGACAAATTAAAGGCATAGTACCACAGAATTTAAGGGGCTTTGTGGTCTTAAATATTGATTACGAATGAAACATACATGCATTTGTTATACTAGATCACGTTTTCATATCACGCAAGACATTTTAACTGAACCATGGTATAGGGAATTCCATGTCGAGTCACACGATTTTTTTCACATTTAAAATTTTTAAATCGAAACTCCTTGTGGTAAATTGTATAAATTGGTACAAAATGTTTTTGTAGCTACAAAAATATTCAGAGGTTTTATAATAACAGCTAACGGGGGAATACCCATCACATGACACGAAATATATATTATATGTCACACCTTTAACGGAAAAAACACACGTTACTTTTCTTCGATTTATTTGTCCTTGAGCATAATTCATTATTATTTTTAAAAGATTGATAATAAGCGAGTAGCGGTGGTTATGTAAGTATTTTAAATTAAGTAATTCTATGGACAAACCAAATGTTTATATTTGAAATTAATTCTTTGTTTGGAAATTAATTAGCTCAAGGGTCCGTGGGAGTATGCGTTTATGCAATATGTTTTGTATTATGAGGATACAGATATGAATCAATACAAAAACAGAATACTTAATACTCAATAAAACCCCACAAGATGTCTGCCCATTCTACCAGCTATGTTAGATATCGTTTAATATGCATATATACTTGTATAAAAAGAACAGCTCAAATGGTTGACTTGATGCAAAAACACAAATGCGTATTCCAAACAAAAATGTTAAAGATTCATATAAGGGTTACTTCCCTTACAACAGAAAGCGCGAGTGTGAGATTTTTTATTTATTTTTTTTGAGAGGAGGGGGTATACCGTATATATATATTTATTTTTTTCAAATAATATTTACATGTGCAATTACTAATTTTCTGTAATCAGAACAGTAGGAGGATTTTCAGATAAATGCAATTAGCTCTGAATAACTTTCATTAAGTACTCTCAACATTTTTTCTAGTGTCAACAAAGTTCTCACATTAGACAAACTGTTACAGCACGTAATGAACATGAATAAATTACATCAAACTGGACTGATTTATTTAAAAGAAACAAAATATCAACCATTGCCTATCAACTGGAACGAGTCATTGTGAGTTCAGTACAACTTGCATTAGTTTTTTCTTCATTTTTCTTTCATATATATAAAGTATGATGAGCAGGAGAAAAACTACAATTTCATGAATCATATGATGATTCTTTTATTTCATTGAAAAATATTGCATTAAATACAAATGGATTATTGTGTCAACCAATAATGTAACATGAAAAAAAAGTGTTTTGTGTGAAATTCTGAATATTAAAAATGATCATCCATTAACCATCATCTGTTAACAGGATAACAGTTGTGTATAACACTGTTTTAATAATCCAAGTTTTGGGCATTATCTGAATACGATTTGCAGGGGACAATATTTCAAAGTCTGAGGTAACCGGAAGTCGGTTCACGTTGTTTTTACCTAGGTAACCTATAGTTCGGTTACGTGAATTATATTTGCGTAACCTGTGGTTACCTTAAAGTTACACTGAAATTATTTGCGTAACCTGTGGTTACCTTAAAGTTACACTGAAATTATGTGTTAAATACATAATTTTAGCACAAAATAAAAAAGAAAACAATTTATAAAACAGGTTTTTAAAAAAATCATTCTGCGATTGTGGGTATTTTTAAACTTTTGTAAGACCTGTTTACGTTAAAAACGTTTTCAGCATTTGTAAAATTATAGGCAGTCCAATATTATGTCAGCATAAAGATGAAATAGCAGTAGATAATTTAGCAGTCCCCAATGTCTGTGGACATTTCATTAAAACTTTTGGCATTTTACAATACTATAATCTATACTCGGCATTATTAGTTTGGACCGGTCCCAAGTTACAACTGTTGCAATATAACTTTGTCTAATGGTCGGCTGCGCATTAAGTATCTAAAAATCAGTCTAAAACATTTGTCGGAATACTTGAACGTCTGCATGAATAAACTTCCTGTAATCATGAAGTTTGCAAGTTTTAATTTCTGAAGTCTATAGGTCACGACGTAACCGATTTGCGTAAATTTAATTTTGCGTAACCGTCAATCAAATAGAACAGCGGTTCGCGAGAAATATTGTGCCCTGATTTGTAGAAACATAGCCAAAGTCCCAGCAATAGATGAAATGGCAGTTTTTCTACTCGTTTCTTGAAAAAACTACATTAATTTTCCAGTTATTAATTATTGAAAATATTTATATCCAGCAGGTAATAGAATTCCTGCTATTGATAACAACTATCCTATAAACATTAAAGAAACAAACATCACACAAACAAGTCAGAAACAGCAAAATTATGTTTAAAAACAGTTCAAAGGCTATAATTGATGAGTGCTATAGCCTATAGAGAACTGCATATATACTCACACATAAAAACAACATTTGGATATAGCAAACAAATCCAACATCGTTTTTAAAGATATTAATAGTTCCTACAGATATGACAGGGCCCGCGGAGTACATTGAAAGAGTGGGGGAGGCACCTAAAAGTAGGTGACCAAAAGGGCAGCAGCATTCCTGTAGGAACTCTCTGATACTTTGAAAATTTTCCGGATTTTGGCCACTTTATTTTGTCACAAAGTGTGAAAATATTTTTATTCAGCCAAAAAATTTGTTTAATTATTTATTAGTTTTCCTCTAAAAAGTGGGGGCTCCTTGCCCCACCCCACCCCCACCCCACCCCCTCTACTCCGCGGACGCTGAATAAAGGTAGAGGTATGAATGGCCAGCATATGAACACATTAAGAAAATAAAGAAATCCATCCTGTGAGACAAGTACATGGATATGAGCTATTGGCAAGTTAAGAAGTCGTAATGTCTGAAACTACAATAGCATAAGGTAAAATTTTTAAAAAGCATGTGAAACATGTACTGATCACTTTAATGGATTAGTCCATATAGATTTGGACAAGCTTAAAAATATGATGAGAATGGTCATTAAGGTAACCAGATGGTTAAGTCAAGAACATAATAGTTTAATACAGATTTCAACAAAGTTAACTGTTACAAATTTTGTGGGGGTTTTCCAATATAAAAATAAGATGCATAAGAACCAATACATATGAATATATACCAGTACTGGTGATACAGTAGATAAGCTGACTCACAGCTGGTAGGTACAGAGATCAAATCTCAGTCGAGGCTTGGGATTATAAATCTTGATACTGGCTCAAAACCAGAGTGAGTGTTCCACAAAGCTCACTGGATAGGTCTATAGCACTTCACCAACCAGTGGTCCATAAATGGTTTAGCAAAGGCTGTGGTATCTGCTGTCCTGTCTGTGGGAAAGCTTGTGAATATAAAAGATTCCTTGCTGCTAATTGGAAAGTGTAGCTTATGTGGCGGTAGCAGATTTCCTAAAGACAATGAGTCACAAACCATCATGTCTGACTCTTTAACATCGGCTAAATAAAAATAATTTGATTGGGTGTCATTAAATAATCCTTTTCTTTTAACCCTTAATTAACATTTCTTTTTAGACTTGATAAATGTTAAGATAACCTAAACATTGCCATGTCTCTATTTTGTTGTAACCTGTAAATGGGCTACCAGGCACCATGCTTATTAAGATACTTGAATCATCATCATAGTCATTAGCTAATCAATTAAAGTTATCAATGTATGTATCAAGTGCACATTTTCATTTGCATTATGTACAAACAATGGTGGGTCCAGACCTTTACAGTTACACAATCATTTCGTGAAACAGACTTGAATAATTTAACTGATGTAATTTAATATTATATATGATTATCATTAGTGAACAACTTGTGAAAAGATGAATGTTTAAACACTTCAATGTTTTGCCTTCATATTTGTAAGTTAGATTGTCTTCACTGTGACTTCAATCTCAGGATGATCTTGACAGTGATTGAGAAAGTTTTCTATCAAGAAGAATGTCTTACCACAAACAGTGCATGATATTGACTGACTTCCGTCACCAACATGTACAGTCTGACACACAGAAAGATCATCTTCATTTGTTGTTTCATATTGTATCAAAGTTTCCATTGTTTCAGCTGGTGCTGAAGCATCTAAAGGCACTATGTTCTTCATTTGGTCTTGATCATATACTTGTATTCGAGGACCATTACCCTGCTGTTCAAATATCTGGGATTCACACTCTTCTATGTGCTTCAAAACACTGTTCTCTTCAACCTTAATAACATTGTGGATTTTACAATGATCTTGCAAACTGGTTTCACTCTCAAAAGCAAAATCACATAAAGCGCAGATAAATTCTGCACCGTTGTGAACATTTACATGAAGTTCATAGTCCCCTTTAGATGAAAATACCTTTCCACACTGTGGACATTTGTAAGCAAGGACAGTAGATGATAGAATGGATCCATCATCAATGTGACGCTGCATGTGTTTTTTTGTTTCATCCTCACTGGAGAACTTCAGATCACAAACAATGCATTCGAAAGGATATTCATGGCTGTGAAGATGAGCATTCAGTTCTTGAAGAGTTGCAAACAACTTGTCACATCTGTCACAGTTTAAAGGAACACTCTGATTAGGATGCACACTGCGATGACTTACTAATTCAGCTTCCTTTTCAAACTTCTTCTCACAGTGAACACATTTGAATGGTATGTTTTCATCATGACTTTTATAATGGTCATCTAGCTCGATCATCAGGAAGAACCCAATGTTGCAGTGAACACAGACAAATACTTTTGAGCTTGTTCGACCAAAATGGAGCTGCATGTGTGTTTTGAATGTTTCTTTGGTTAGCCACCACCTCTCACACACTTGACACTGGTATGGTCCCTCATTATGTTCTTTCATGTGCTTCTTCAATGCTCCCACTGAAGAAAACTGCTTATTACAAGTAGGACAGTGCCGATCTTTTATGGTGGAATGCACAGTCGAGATGTGTCGCAATAAATGTGAAGAGGAACCAAATCCTTTGCTACACACGTTACAGACATGACATTTGGGTTTATTAGTTTTCTTTTGTGGTGGAGCATTCAAGGCATAATGATGCTTCACATGTCGGTTCAGCTGATATTTTGAATAAAGTCTCCTACCACAAATATCACACACAAATGGCTTCAATCCAGAATGTGCACGCATATGTATGTCCAGAGCTATAAGTGTGGTGTATACCTTTTCACAAAGTTTGCACACAAACTCCTGTCGCTGTTTTGTGTGTACTTTCTTGTGTTGTTTAAGAAACACCCGACTGCCAAAATGTTTACCACAGAGGTCGCAATCAAACTCCTTTTCTGAATGCTTTCTAAGTATGTGATTCTGAAACATTAAGACATGAATTAAAGGGCTTATCTTGGAACATGTATGTACATGTACTATGTGAAATAACCTCACAAATAACACCAAAAAATCTCAGGATGGTTTCCAATTAATATGAATAATTAATGCCAAAAACGCTAAAAACCTGTCTTTAAACTTATGAACAATCACCATGTACTCGAGATGCAAACTGCACTGAAAGTCTATAGATTATGGAAACATCAGTTTATAGATGGGTATAATTTTTTCAATTAACATGTATCTGTAGGCTATAAATACACAGAATAACCTTTTTTTATTTTAAAACATATTTTTTTTAACTACACAATTAAGTCACTGAACATACATTGTATATTGATGCCTGAAAACAATTTAGGATGTGATAATTATATTTAAAACGCCCCTTGTACCGTAAACATATAAAACATGAATAAAAAGAAGAATAAGCCTACCTATCAAGTTTAAAATTATGTGTATGCTTTGGACAAACTAAAAAAAAAAAATTTAATCTGTATATGTACATCTAGTATATCACACAATTAACAAAATAATAATATTAACATTAAATTTTATTTTTCCTACCAGTAACCTGTGTTAAAAGGAAACAACAATACCTTAAGGCCTGATTGCTCAGAAAAGGCTCTGACACACTGGTTACACTTGAATGGTCTTTTTCCTGTGTGGATCAGGTTATGTCGTTTTAAATGTGCCAAGCATCTCAAGATCTTCCCACAATATCCACATTCGTAAGTTGATTTTCCCTTAGAAATTCTTCCTTTCCGTTTGCTCATCTCCTCTTTTATGGGTTGATCTGTGTTACTTTCCTCTGGTGTCATCATCTTTTCAGCTTTAATATTTGGTGGTGATTTTGGAGCTGGTTTGTTATGGATACGCTGATGATGTGCCAAATAGCTTGCCTTCCATCTGAAACTCTGACTACACTCTAGACATTGGTATGGCTTTTCGTTTGTATGTATCCGTTTATGTCGCATAAGATCATGACTATCACGAAATGTTCTTGAGCAGATACTGCAAGCATGTTTTCTACTTTTGGAATCAACAGAACAAAGAGAGTTTTGTTCACAAACTTTGCTACCCTCTGAAACGTCATTAATATTACATCTTTGGTTCTCATCATGTTGGGGTTCAGTAGTTTTGTTTTGCTTTGAGGGAGACAAATTTGGCTGGAAAACATTTGCACGTACTTCTGGTTCTGTCTTAACAATAGATAAGACATCAGAAAAAGGTTCTGACTTCACAATAGATGAGGTACGTGTAACAGGTTTTTTACTACTGCTCAAGTTAACTTTTGATCGATCCATTTTCCTTGGCTGATGGACTAAGGATTTTTGTTTAGTATTATATGTCAAATTTTGTTGACACTTTATTTTTAAACTTTTAGAGTCTTTTGCATCTTTTTTAAGCGCCAGTCGTTTGCTTGAACGTGAGACAGTTGGTGTTGTTTTACGTTCTTTTTCTTTTAGATGTAGTTCTTTTTCAGGATCACATGGATCCACTTCATGTACACTATCTTTTTGAGAGGGTATATGTACATGTATATGTTGCACCGTATCAGAAATGTAATCATTAGCAGCACCATGAATGTACCCACACTTTTGTGATTCATTACTAGGCTCTGAAATTAAATTACCCATTGTTTCATAACTGTGCAGCCCACTTGCATCGAGTTTATTATGAATAAGATTTGAATCAAATACTGGTAACTCTTCAAGATGGTTTCCTTCAGTCTGAGTACATGCTTCTGCTCTTGGACACAAGAACATAAGCATAATTCTATCAAGCTCACCCATGTTAAGCATGGTTTGGGTGGCTACTTCCTTGGATTTTACAATTACTGCCTTATTAGCTGGCTTGTTTTTAGATGTCAAAGAACTTCGAGATTTCATGTCAGTTTTTGTTCATTTACTACAACTAAAGCATCTGCAAAAAAAAAAAACTTTGAAAATACATGTAAACTATGAAATGACTGTTTTACATGTTGCATTTCTTACCTATACAGTACCAAAGGTTCTTTTCTTTCTTTATTTGAAGCCAGATTATTCTTGGTCGTTTCAATGGAATTTTAAAGACTTACCTGATTTATAGGATTCATTAATGTTTTTAAAAAAAAACAAGATAAATAATAAAAAATAAATTGTTAAAACTTGCATCAAGTGATTAAAGTTTTCATCAAGTTAAAGCTAAGCAACCAGTAGGCATGTGACACTATGTTAAGCCAATCAGCTAAAGCTAAAATGAGGTGTTAAATAATAAACTTCTAAGTCTTAGGTTGTCCACCCCTCTAAAACCCCTTGTGGAGAACACTGTCAAGTAAAACAATGGCCCATATTGTTTTCCTTTTTTTTTCACATTACATGAATTATTATAATTTGTATTTTATTATTATTAAAAAGGTCCCACTGGCTGCCAGGCATAGCATACCATAAATCGTCAAGCCAAACACCATAACGTTCCATTAAAACTTTCACTATGATTATACGGTGACTATGAGTTAGTTCAGGAACATACTGCTTATTGATTTGTAGTATGTTCAGCTCACGACCCATACAATGCATTGGTGCAATTTTCTGGCAACAAATGCTTCAATTTCTGACCAAAACATTACAAGAAATATCTAGATATACAATAAAATTGCCAAATTACGTGCTTATTACATCCCTTTTCACAGTAAATCCCACAGTATCCACTGATTTCCCCTTCAACCGCTGAAAGATTTTTTTAAAAATATCTTTCGAACAAATCCATCACAAATACAAAACTTTCAGGAGATGGAACTTGAGGGATGGTTGGAGGAGTGGCAGTGCGTGATGTAAATAAAAATAGTAATATATTACACTGTGACTGGTTTATTTTATTTTTTAATCACTCCACAGAGATAGCTGATGAACTGAAATGTTCGTATTTGTGACGTATTTGTTCGACTGCCATGTTGTTTTTAATGTATCAGCGGTTGTAGGTGAAAATCAGTAGATATTGTGAGATTTACTGTGAAATGGGATGTAATAAATGCGTAAGTTGGCAATCTTATTGTATACATGTATCTAGATATTTCTTGTAATGTTTTGGTCGGAAACCGAAGCATTAGTTACCAGAAAATTGCACCAATGCATCGTATGGGTCACAAGCTGAACTTACTGCAAATCAATAAGCAGTAAGTTCCTGAACTATGGAATATTCAGGTTTTGATGATTCTGTTTCTATCTACTCGGTACTGTATTTCAGATAAAAACAATTGCAAAATATAAATATCTTTATTGTGCACTTTCTTGGGGAATGAAGGTTACGAAAAAGTATTTTGTACGCTTGTGAAAATGCCAATACCTAATTGTGAATGATCCTTAAGGACACTGATATTTGAGACCCCTATTTAGCTATTTATTGTCAATGATTTTATTGAAATACAACTTGTTTAAAATATTGTTAATACTCATGTATTATTATTATTATGGGTTTTTTCTTTTTCTTTTTTTAAAAATGGTGTTTTCTGCTGACTTTCATCAATCATCAAAACATTTGATGTAAAATATTTTTTTATAAGTCATAATTGGGATGGATATAATTTTTCAATTTATTTTTAAGTTCTGTTATAAGGACTGTGAACATAAGCTCATATTTTTGTACAGACTCATTTTCATCTTGGGTTATCAGAATTGAACCTTGACTGAATGTTTTAACCTACATGTACGTGTATGTGTGTTTTGTGTTGCCAATGGCAACACTTTCATTTACAGTGTTAATCATAATTATGTCATCATCAGTTCATAGGGCAGCTGTTAAAACAGATAAAACTTCATTTATAAATATAAGTTTCATTACTCATTGGTTGGTTATACCTACCAGTAGCGGATCCGAGGGGGGCGGGGGTCCAGACCCACTCCCTTCTAGAAAAAAAAAATATATATATATATATACCGAATGAAAGGATGTGAAAATTGAACATTTCTCCCCAGTTCAATTCACCCATCACCTTTGGACACCCCTCCCCACCCCCCTTTCAGAAATCCTGCCTCCACGCCTCTATATGGAAGTATGGTTGAACAAGACTCAGGTAGATATATGTAGCAAGAGTAGAGATTGTGAAATTCTAGTTTATCTTTAGTGTATTCATTAATAACGAGGGAGCGGGATGTAGCTCAAATGGTAGAGTGTTCCGCCTGTGAAGCTGTCGGTCGTCGGATCGATCCTCAGAGCACCCATTGGGCTATTTTCCGTTCCAATCAGTGGTCCACAACTGGTTTATCAAAGGCTGTGGTATGTGCTGTCCTGTCTGTGGGACGGTGCATATAAAAGATCCCTTGCTGCTTATCAGAAGGAGAAGCCTTTGTGGCGGCGGCAGATTTCCTCTAAAAAGACATATGTCCAAATGACCATATGTACATGTATGACGTCCAATAGCCGACCATCAGATAAAAATCAATGTGCTCTAGAGGCATGGTTAAATAAAACAAACTCTTGATAAACTACTGGAGCACTGGTCACCAAAATGATGAAGATATACTTTACACAGAACACAAAATAAATATATGCATTACCTATGACAGCATAGCCATCTTTGATGGAGGCAGGAAAAGGTGGCAGTGGATCTTTGGCAAACACATCTTCAGCCAGGTTCCGACCGAGACAAGCTGGGGATAAAAATAGTTTAAACTATGACAAATGGATAAAAATACAAAACATAATATAAAAACATACTGTTAAATTAATAAAATAAAATAAACACTAATTTGTGTTCATAAATGTGATTGAGTGCTATGGTTATTATACCTTTAATATTTAATCAACCTTCGACATTAAACTCACCTTTAAGAGATTTTTTTTTTTTGGCTTGCTTTGTTTAACAACACCAATTTTGATACATTGATTTATTAATCATCAGCTATTGGATGTGAAACATTTAATTATTTTGACATGTAGTCAAGTGTGAGCCAGCCTCCAACAAGTTTTGAACCATTGTCAACAACTTCAGAATCCGACTTTCTGCCGCAGGACCACTATGCATAACATGCTCAACATTTTGTTAATATTTAATCATACTTAAAGGTAAACTCACCTTCAAGCATACGTGTAACATGCTGAACATTTTGTTAACATTTAACCTTTCTTCAAGAGTAAAGTTAGTCACCTTTATTCAAACAATGCTCAACATTTAAATATTTAATCAACCTTCAACAGTAAACTCACCTTTATGCATCCTTTGAAAGTAAACTTACCTTTAAATGTTTTATTCTCAATATTTAATCATCCTTTGAGAGTAAACTAACCTTTATGCATCCTTTGAAGGTAAACTTACCTCAAAATGTAATATTCTCAATATTTAATCATCCTTTGAGAGTAAACTCACCTTTATGCATCCTTTGAAGGGAAACTTATCTCAAAGCGTAATATTCTCAATATTTAATCATACTTTGAGAGTAAACTCACCTTTATGCATCCTTTGAAGGTAAACTTACCTTTAAGCGTAATATTCTCAATATTTAATAATACTTTGAGAGTAAACTCACCTTTAAGTATAACATACTCGACGTCCAGGATTGGCGTGTTCTCCAGTACAGTGGACAAAGCTTCTTCTACTGAGATTATTGGATATGGTGATTCTCGTGGTCGACGGGCAACATGGCTGGTATCTACACTACCTAGAATACAAGGAAAAATCTTTAGATTTCTTTCAGTCAATATTTAAACACATCATTTCATTTGTTAAAATCTCAATCATTAACAATGTATAGAAAATAAAAAAAAGAGAAAAAAAGAAACATACACTGCTGCCAAATGAAAGACGTATTGACTGATTCAGTTATAGTGCCAAGTTACTAGTAATTTGCTGCTTCAGAACCAAAAGGGACCTGGGTGTATGTCTGGGTTTGGCATAAAGTAAAGCAAGCCTGGAAATAAGTGCTCGGTCACGGACATTGTCCAGGACAAAACTGTCATTTGTCAAGCTTTGACAGTCACAAATTTAATATTAGCGGTCATTTTGTCCGCCACAAGAAAATTGCGATCGAGCTTATGTTGTACATTTTCGCGAGGTATTATGTTCGTGACCACGTCCCCCAATAATAAAAATAATTTTTAAAAAAGGAACATTTACCAAACCCTTTTCAGTTACAGTTTAATTTATACACTTTGACATTATCAGCATACTATCCATGTTATATGTATTTCCGAAAAGACCTGTTATCGATTGAACACGTGCATGATGCAACATTTTAGACAAATAGTATTTATTGATTGTACCCTCAAGTTTCAGTTCAGATTAACTAAGAATATTCATAATTATTAATTAATAATCACATATAATCTTTGTAAAAAAAAGACAACATGTACATTATGAATTAAACATGAATGATTTTATTACAACATTGACGTTCTTGAACTTTCTGTTGCATGTGATTTTGAATTAATGTCCGAACTGGCAGGAATTGTGGATGTTCCTGCTAAATTTAAATCAACAGTATTTATGGAAATATTTCGCTTTCACTGTTGTCATTGCATTGCCAACATTGTAAACATTGAGCAATTTTGGTTAACTTGAAGATGCAATCAGTCCAAGATTTTTTAATTTATACATAATATATTAATAATACAGATCTAGAACAAGTGTTATAACTTTGTATAATGTTTGACAAATTTAAAGTGCAATATATTTTACAAAATTGTATTTAAATTAATATTTGGCTAATTGGTGAATAGCTAAACCCACAATTTTACTAGTCAATAAATAAAACAACACTTTAACTGTAATACAAAGTATTCAAAACTGAAAGTTGTTTGAACTTTTAGGTATTATATATCAGTGTTCATTCTGGTACTGTTAGTAGTGTTACTTATTAGTATTTAGTTTCATTTCCTAATTGCATCCAGTGTAGGATTTGGTGGTCAACAAGGGCAAATCACTTTGAGGGCCAGACGCCTTCATCCTAAATATTAAACTGTTTACATACGTACTTACAGACAGACACACTCACACACATATTCTTTTTTTTATCATGAAATGTCAAAATAATCCAATCTATTTCATAAGAATATATCTCATTCTCTTTATGTTGCCCAACTCTACGTACATACATATACATTTGGCCATCGCACCAAATTGATCAATTATGAATTAAAATTTGTTAAATGAATTATTTTTAAATGTTTCATGCTACGTATATGTTTAAGTATTCTTGCTGTGTAATACAAAAGAGAATACAAATTTATAATGTTACTTAAGGGGAATTCTTGTTATGCGATGTTATAAAGGTAAATAATAGTAAATTTCATATGGGCTTTAATTTAAAAGTTTTACGGGGATTGAAATACTTGTTGTTGATTGACAGTGGCTAGCACATTTTGGAGTACAAATAGTAATGTTAATCACCAGCATGTATGTCTCCTTACTTCACTCATCCATGGAGGTAATACAATCTGTTGGCCTCTAGAACTCTAGACATTATTTCAACTCCGGTTTTAACAATGTTTTTTTGTTGGTAATAAAAATATATATACACGCTAATGCTGTGCTAACATTTTAAATAACACAATGAATACGAACTTGGTTAGCTTAATTTTAAACACAATTTAGGGACCACCTTCTATTTCTAAATCTGATTATATAAAATTTAGAAACCATCTTCTATTTCTAAATGTGTTTGTTTGAAAAAATTTCAGAATCTCATGGAAAAGTAGCTGAATATCAGGCATCTGGTGATAAAGTGGCACAAGGAACTAATAAAAGTATCCAGGGAACTGTAGGTAATGTGGGCCAAGGAACTGGTAACACATTAGGCCAAGGAACTGGTAATACTATTACCAAAAAAACTGGTGTTGAGGTACCTCATACTGGCAGTATGATAGGACAAGGAACTGGTAATACAGTGGGACAAGGAACTGGTAATATGACGGGACATGGAACTGATAATAGGATGGGACAAGGGACTGGTATTACAGTGGGACAAGAAACTGGTAACGAGCATGGACAAGGAACTAGTAATACATTGGGACAAGGAACTGGTAATATGATGGGACATGGAACTGGTAATATGATGGGACATGGAACTGGTAATATAGTGGGACAAGGAACTGGTAACGAGCATGGACAAGGAACTGGTAATACAGTGGGACAAGGAACTGCTAACGGGCATGGACAAGGAACTGGTAATAGGATGGGACAAGGAACTGGCATTACACTGGGTCAAGGAACTGGTAACGAGCATGGACAAGGAACTGGTAATACAGTGGGACAAGGAACTGGTAATAGGTTGGGACAAGGAACTGATAATAGGACGGGACAAGGAACTGGTATTACAGTGAGTCAAGGAACTGGTAACGAGCATGGACAAGGAACTGGTAATAGGATGGGTCAAGGAACTGGTGTTACAGTGGGACAAGGAACTGGTCACGAGCATG